>JAFEMH010006061.1:0-137344 GCA_022495995.1 Adenophora triphylla var. japonica
TATTTTATATTAGATCAAGAAGAACAATTTTTATTACTATTTCTACTTAAACACCCGTTTAATGTTTTTTTTTTTTTAAAAAAAACAACTTGTTTAATGTATACTCCCTCCGTCCCACAATAATATGTAAACTTTCTATTTTGGGCGTCCCACAATAATATCTAACTTTTCCTAAATGGAAAGGAATCTTTACTATTCCCTCCACTCATTCTCTCTCCTATTTTATTTTCACACTCACAACACTTTCAATATAATATTTCCTCCTTAATCCCCGTGCAAAACCCAAAAGTCCATAAATCTATGGGACGGAGGGAGTAATTTGTTAGGGGTTAGGAAGGCGGCCCGAAAGCTGAGACATCCACGTAATTAATTAGTCATATTATTAAGTTAAATGTGCTGTGTTGACAGGTCAAATAGTCTTTAATCATGTGTTTATTTATTTATGATTATTATTATTATTATTATTATTATTATTATTATTATTATTATTGATGCTACAGGAAATGTGCTTATCAATCTTCCTCCACGTGGCAGGACTGATCACCTGGCTTCTTGACCTGAAAACAGAACCCACGACTAGCCGAATGTGTCTCCGGCGAAGACGCTCGGGCGTGAGAGTAAGATAACAGTTGTATATAGCTCAAAATGTATTGAATGATGAACTCAGAATACAAAATGGCAAGCACTCGCACCGTTGGTAGTGATGAAGTATTTATAGTTGGTGTAGGTAGTTTAATGACAGTGGCTACATGAGCTCCGAAATTATAGCCGCGGTTATGCTCACGGGAACGTGCTTGTAATCGTCCCCGATTCGTAGGGATGCCGTTATGGAAAGATTGTCCCACGTGCATCAACACATAATCAGTCGATACTTGATGATTAGGTCGAGGTCGCCACTCATGGAGTGGTCGACCTGACTGTCGGGCAGAGCATGGTTCGTACCCGAATTGTGATATGGATCATTAGGTCGGACTAAGTTAGGCCTGGGACCTGATAGGTCGGACCATGGGCTTAGTCGACTGATACAAGAGATGAGCTTTGGGCCTTGTTCTGATTGAGTCAGCCTCATGTAGAATGTAATGGCCTAGACTGCTTGTGATTGGGCTTTACTCCTTTGGCCCAACTCGACACTTTTGGTATGTTCAGTGGCCCCCAACTTTCGAGTGGACTTTGTCGACTTGGAAGTTAAAGAAGACTTTTGATGTGAATTATTTTACCCGCAGGTCGCTACTAATTTTTTGAAGTAGGTCGACCATAATGACGTGGTATAATCCGGGACGTTGGCGATGAACGGTCAGATCGGTACGAGCGCCGTTTTTGCCATAATGATGATATTTTTGACGTTTGAGAGTCCGCCTAGGAAACTGTTTCCGCCATTAATTAGGAAAATTAAATTCGAATTTACCTTTGCCCTTTCCAATTCAGGAAGCTATAAATTTGAGAATCCTTCTTCATTTACAACTTTTGCCTTCTCCGAACTCGCGTGATTCCGCGGTGATAAAGGAAATTGACTTCGCTATAACTTGGTGTTCCACCCTCCATTGTTCCGTTTTCCCTTCGCTGCTAAAGGTATTCTCCTCATTCTTTAAAATTAGGGCTTTAATTTCTGCAATTCCTTTGATTCCGCCATGGCTAGGACCTTTAGTACAGAACCCGGAGCTTGGTATGGGTACTGTAAAGTCAATCGTAGGGTTTATAAACATTTAAACGGAGAGTGGAGGGAGATGACCATGGAGGAATGTACTTCAATTTTAACCCGATGGGGTTTGCAATTTACTGAGTTGGCTTTGCCTGTGGGAGAGGACTTAGGTACTTTAGGAACGAATGACCCAAGAATTGAGTCCTTCCATCTTTTTCACGAGCTTCTCGACCATATTGCTACATTTTACATTCAGGGTCCCGACAAACCTTCTTTCCTTAGGAATAGAATTGGATTCCTGGGAATCTAGGTCGCCCCTTAGCTTATCGATTAGGTCTCTTGAGACTTCATGTAGAACTGATTCCCCTATTTCCCCCTCTTCTTGTACAGATATGGAGACTCAAGGAGAAGCCAATGCGTCGATCTCGTCAAGTCCCCGTATTGTTGACGCCTTCGAGGTCAATGTGGCATCAGGCAGGAATGAAAGGGGTTATGTTCCTCAAGGGCCATTGAGAGGGAGGCAGAATTTTCCTTCTAGACTGTCAACCATTTATGATTTCTGTGAGGTGGACAGGGAGGAGTTTGAGGTTACCCTCTATAGCAGGGCTGACTTCTTCAAACAATGTGGGAAGACTTACAAGACTGATGCCACCAGGGTTGCTTTTTATTATGGCCAATTCATTGCCGGCTTAAGATTGCCTTTGGACCCTTTTATTAATGAGTTTCTAGAGTGCGCCAATGCCCTACCTATCCAACTGGGCGCTAATACCTGTAGAGTCTTGGTCTGCTTTGCGATGGTTTGCCGCTTCTTAGGTTATGAACCTTGTATGAGAGTGTTCAGAGAGTTCTTTGCTGTGAAGTTTGACAAGAGTGGCGGCATAAGTACTCCCTCTAAAGCCAATTCTCCCAAGCTATTTATAAATTTGCCCAGCAAGGTCAGTGGTTGGAACTCCCATGTCGTAGTAGTGGAGAGTAGGTTAGGTTGGGAATTCCCTCTACCAAAGTGAGGATACCAAAGTGATAAGGGATGAAGATCAGCCTGGGAGCCCCATCGCATAATGAACTGCGCGGGAAGCTGGCAGAGTTTGTTGCCCATGCACCCATTAGTTGGGAGGTTTTGGGGACCACAAAGAACAATTACATCCAAGCAGGAATGATGCTAGGTGATGATAATGTGGTGCCCTTAGTTCCCATAGTCAGGTGCTCGAGGTATCCAAATTGGGTTACTCATGCTCATGCTAGGCTTGAGAAAATGTGCTCCCTCTGTCAGAAGACCAAGAATTACTGTAGAGATAATGGAGAACATGTTGGTGGTAAGGATTTACTCGCTCCTTTCTTCTCCTTGTGTGATGATTTCTTATGGGCGAGCTCCATCTTGTTTGGCATTTGCATTTGATCATTTAGTTGTTACCTATTGATCTCAGCGTAGAACTCGTATCTTGCATAAGTGTAACTTCCACATTCGAATTTCTTAGCTCGTTACTTATGTTGCTCGTATGTAGAACTCGGGGCTCGTACATAGAACTTATAATTATGATGTCGAGCTAATACTCTTCTTCTCTTGACTTGTGCGGTTTGACCCCGCTCAGAAGCCAACATGGGAAGAGCCATTGATATCGTGAAGGCTAAGAAGAGCTATGGTGCAGCTAATGCCAAGGAGAATCGTGAGATGGAAGGGGCCAAGAGAAATGATCTGCTGAAGCTGGTCGACCAGGATACTACCAAATTTATTCCTGCTGAGGAGAATTTGGAAGGATTGAATGAAGTCCCAGAAGGGGACAATGTCAAGGTGATGATGCTCAAGGTTCCGAGGGGTCCATGTTGGCTGGTGAAGAGGAGGTCGAGCCGAATGTGGAGCCGCAGAGGGAGGCCGTTCGTATCAGAGCCGGGCTCGTGCTAGGACCAAAACCAAAAACCAAATTGCCTCCAAGAGAAAATCCCATGTCATTTCTTTCGATGAAGAGGAAGATGAAGATGATGCCGCCTTTAAGCAAGGTAATCAAAATTGGCCCTTCAAGGGTGAGCTCGACATCCAATCTAGTCGGCGCCAGTGAACCGGTGGAGACTGAAGCCAGGAGCCCCCAAGCCTCTCCCATTCGTGTCTCCTATGCCGAGTTGATTCAGAGTCGGGTTGCTGAGCTGAGCGATGTGACCCCCTTGACTAGGATAAACAAACTTTGGCTAGGGAGTATCCGCAGTTGGAGTACGGCCGTAGTCGTCGAAGGGAGCCGATCAGACCCGATCGAGAATTTACCAATAAGCCACTAACTCCGTAAGCTTGTCGAGCTCGAGTTGGGCTGGCTTCCTCCGAGGTAACCCTTGAGCTTTTAATGTATTCATTCTTCTTACCGTTTCCTTTCTTTTCTTTTCATTTGATTTGACTCCTTGTATCAACTCGTTATTTCGCCTCTTGCCATGATTGATTTAGCCACCACTTACCGGAAGGCGGCAGAGCAGGAGAAGCCGGCCAAGACTATGTTGGCTCGTAAAACGAGGAACCGGGAAAGCCGGAAGGTGATCAAACTCACCGAAAGAGGACTACACCAAGTTGAAGGGAGAGTTCGACAAATTGAAGGAAGAGAACTCTGACTTGGATAGCTCTTATGAAGCTTTGAAGCTTGTGAAAGATAATGAGATCAAATTGAAGGAGTGAGGCCCGGAAGAGCCTGGGGAGCTAACAATGAACTCGCTCGTCTCAAGGAGGAGAATAAGAAGATGGTAGCCGACTTGGAACCGGCCAAGCAACAGTTGGAGGAGGTTCCCGTGACTTTGGCTAGGAAACAAGAAGAGTTGAATGCTGCTAGGGCTCAATGGGAGGTCGACCTGGCTGGTGCTGTGAAGAGCACTAAGGAGGATGCCATCAAAGCTTACAAAGACAGTGACGAGCTTCATATGCATGTCACCAAGGAGGCCCAAGTATTTTTCAAAGCCTGGTCTAAGCCATATGGCTCGGCGTATCATCGTGGATCCTTCGGTTGACATATCAATTGAGAAGCTGGCTCAATGGGCGTCTGAAGATCCTTACAATACTGCAGCTCGACAGGGCCACTCCTTGGTGCCCTATACTGATAATGACAAGGAGCTCATAGCCAAGGATGATGAAGAGGCTGAAGCCGCACCATGGGATCCTCCTGCAGTAGAGCAAGTTAATTTTGACACTATCCTTGCCGAGCTAGAAGATTATGCAGATCCAGGCTTCGATGATGAGACTCCAAAGTATACGATCGCCGACTCAAGGAAGGTTGTCTATCAAACAGAATGTTCTTGGTGAGCCATCTACCGTAGGTGAACAGATCAAACCAATCAAGCATCCATCACCGGCCAAGTGGAAGGCACTCCCTTCAATAGACTTTGACTTCGATGGTTGTTGTAATTGAATAAGCTCCAAACATTTATACTTTTTTACTTTTTGAATATTTATTTGAATGCCTTGGCCCAGTTTTTGGGAGGCAAGATACTTTTGTAGATTTATTTTGTCTACGTCTTAGCCCGCTTTGGGAGACTTACCTCTTATCATAAATTTAATCTTATTTATTGCATGTTGTATGCTTTTTAAAGTAAACGTCGAGCTAGATATGATAGGACGAATGAGTAAGCTTCGAGCCTAAAGGTGACTTGATCTTTATTTACTTAGTCGACCTCGTACTTGCTTAACTTTTTTGTGAATGAGATTGACTATGAGTCGAACCTCGCTCACACTACCGAAGCCGACCTAGGTCTAGCTAATTAGAACAGACTGATTAAGAATCGAGTTAGTTAAAATGGAGTCGACTAAGAGTCGGACCTGTTAAATGGATAAAGCTGATTAAGAATCGAGCTAATTAAAACAAACTGACTAGGAGTCGAGTTTGTTAGAACGAAGTCGACTAAGAGTCTGACTTGTTAAATTAACTAAGCCGATTAAGAATCGAGCTTATTATAACAAACCGACTAAGAGTCGAGTTTGTTGGAACGAAGTCGACTAAGAGTCGGACTTGTTAAATGAACAAAGCTGCTTAAGAATCGAGCTTGTTAAATTCAAGCCGACTAAGAGTCGAGCTTATTGGGATTGGGAAACACTATGTTTGATCGAATAAACCGCGCTTTTTATCAAGTAGGAAACATGTTTACATCAACTTGAAACAAGAGCTAACACAAGTTTGAACTTTGAAACCGAAAACTAGAAGTAGTATTTGATGAGGTGAGTAGCATGCCAAGGATGTTTCAACTCGTCACCTCCGGATGAGCTATCATGTAGGTTCCTTCTTTCGACGACTCGAGCGACTACATGTGACCTTCCCGCTAGGAGATAGCTTGTTCCGCCGGGTCCTTCTACCCGTTGCCTCAATCTTTCTCAATACATAATCTCCAACTTGGAAAGACCTTGCCTTGACCTTCTTTGTCGTGATAACTTTTAGTCCGCCGCTTGTAATTGACCATTCTGAGGTAGGCCAAGTTTCTCGCTTCGTCGACTGTGTCCAAGTCGATCAACCCGTTGGTGTCATTCTCGCTCTTGATCAAAGAAGGTCACTCTAGCCGTAGGAATCTCGAGCTCGCAGTGCCATGGCCTCGACCCATATGTGAGAGCAAAAGGGGTTTCCCGTAGGCCCCCGAGTGGTTGTACGAACCGCCCAAAGAGCAAGGGGAGTTCGTCCAACCAATTGTTTCGTCGACCTACGAGCCTGGCCTTGAGCGAAGATAGAACAAGTTTATTTGCCGCTTCAGCCTTGCCCATTTCCTTGAGGATAGGCGACAGAGGATTTCCAATGTTTGATTCCCACTCGCTTCATCTCTCGTTTCGAAAGTCCGGGAGAACCGTAACCCATTGTCGACACTATAGCTCGAGGAAAACCAAACCGACACCAAATGAAGTCGTGTATGAAGTTGATAGCATTCTCCTCTCGTGATGCGAGCTAGTGGTTTGGCCTCAACCCATTTGGTGAAGTAATCTATGGCCACTATCACATACTTGCAGCTTCAAGTGAGGGAAGGGTCCAATCGTCGACGCCCCACATGTCAAATGGCCAAGCCGCGATCACAGAGTCCGCTTCCGTTGTAGGCACACGGGGAAGGTTGGCAAACCTTTCGCATTGATCACATTGCCGAACAAAGTTGTGAGTGTCGCCTCTCATGTGTGGCCGCAGTATCCCAATGTGATTAACTTGTCGCCAGCAGTCCCGGCCCCCGGTGTCCACCACAAATTCCACTATGCACTTCGTGTATCAATAGTGGCGACCTCTGGGATGGATGCACTTTAGCAATGGCCGAGTATAAGATCTCCCGAACAGTCGCTCCTTGAATGACATACCTTGGAGCTTTCTTTTGATAGCTCGAGCCTTCTTCTCGTCATCCGGCAGCCTCTCCATTTTCTAGGTATGCTTTCATTTCCTCGATCCAACACTTCTCCCGAGTCCAATTTCTTGAGGGATCATCTATGCACCGAATTTTTACCCTCTCATAAGCCGGATTTTCGAGGAAGGAGATGGGCTCGTCATGTGGCTCATCCGAAGTAGCAAGTTTCGAAAGGAGATCACCACTGCGTTATCTTCTCTTCCAATTCTTTGAATCTCCTGCATTCTAAGTCCTTTATTAGCTCCTTCACCAGGTCGCAAAGATTTGATGAGAGTAGAACTAAGCACTTCGTACTCGCCCGACCTCGGTTGACTATCAATCGTGAGTCACAAGCAAGCCATGATCTTAGTTGCTCCGAAGCACTTGGCGTACTCAATAGCCGCAATCAAGGCCTCGTATTCACTCGGTTATTGGAAGCATCAAACTTGAACCTTAGTGATTCCTCATACACGGTCCCAGCTTCGGCTCAATCAACACTATTCCAGCCTCCACCGCTATTCTTGGTCGCACCCGCCTCGAATAGACCTTCCAACAATCGTCTGGGTAGGCTAATGACGACCTGGGACTCGGTTCTTTCCCCTTAGCTTTTTCTTTAGGAACTCGTTGCTCGTGGTCTTCCTTGGTGAACGTAAGCTCGACCAAGAAGTCGCCTAGAGCTTCGAGCCTTCAACGCCTTTCGAGGTCGATAGTCAATGTCAAATTCAGTGAGGGCAATCGACCAATTGAGCAATGACTCGAACTCTCGTGCTTGTGCAATATCTTTCTCAAAGGTGCATTAGTAAGAACCACGATTGGATGAGCTAGAAAATAAGCTCGCAGCCTTCCTTGAAGCCACGACTAGAGCATGTGCGACCTTCTCGCCGTTGTAATACCTACTTTCCACATCTCGATAAAGCTTTGCTGATATAGTACACAAGCTTCGAAGCCCCTCATCCTCTCTAATCAACACCGCCGCAACCGACTTGTCTCCCACGTATAGATATACAAACAAAGTCTCTCCAAGTGGTCGGGCTACTTAGCAAAGGTGGAGTAGCGAGGTAATCCTTTAGCCGTTGGAACGACGAATGACATTCGGTCGTCCATTCAAAACTTTTCGTCCCCTCAATGCTTTGAAGAAGGGGAGAGACCTTTCGCCGACTTTGATATGAAGCGACCAAGAGCCGCTACCCTTCCATTAAGTCGCCGCATCTCTTCGATAGTGGTGGGAGCCTTCATGTCGACTAAAGCCTTTATCTTCTCTCGGATTAGCTTCTATGCCCCTTCGAGATACCATGAATCCCAAGAACTTGCCACCGCCACTCCAAACACACATTTACTCGGGCCGAGCTTCATGTCGTTTGCTCGTAAATTGGCGAATGTCTCCTTTAGGTCGACCACGTGACTCCCGGCCTTAGTTTTAATGACCATGTCGTCAACGTAGGCCTCCATATTTCGACCAATCTCGTGAGGCAAAGACTTTGTTCACCATCCTCTCGATAGGTCGCTCCCGCATTCTTCAATCCAAAAGGCATCATATTGTAGCAAGAGATGCCTCCAAATGCTCGAAATGCCGTTTTCACTATGTCATCCTCGTGCATCTTTATCTCGGTGGTATCCCGAGTAAGCATCCAGAAACCGAGAGTAGAGTGACCAGCAATGGAATCAACAAGCTTGTCAATTCTAGGAAGAGGATAGCTATCCTTCGGGGCAAGCTAGATTGAGAGTAGTGAAGTCGACACACATCCGCCACTTGCCATTCGATTTCTTCACCATGACCACGTTGGCCAACCACGTTGTATGAGTGGCCTCTTTGATTATACCCGCACTCAAAAGTTTTTGTACCTCGCTTTGATAGCCTCTTCCTTGTCGCGAGCAAAACTTCTCAACTTTTGGGGTCTAGGCTTTATGGTCGGGTTGACTTCCGCCCGTGAACAGCGACCTCCTCCTTGATTCCCTCATGTCTTCTACCCTCCATGCAAAGACATCATTACTTTCTTTGAGTAGCTCGATGATTTCCGCCGCTCCTCAACCGATAGCCGCTTCCCAATCCGAATTTTTTGGCCTGGGTAAGAAGGGTTGGTGATTACCGACTCTAGCTCATCCACAGCCTTCTAGCTCGTCCATCTCTCGAATTGTAGAGTCTCCACTATGATTTCGACCTTTTGTCTTTCCTCGCCTCCCAAGTGTGGAGCCTCCTCGCCTATCATATCATCAAGCTTGTCTCGCAACCTCGCTGGTAGTGGTGGTGGCCCCCGAGTTATTGTCGAGCTGGAGGCATAGGTTGCCTATGGCGACTTGATCGACCATAACTTCATCTGAATCGACCTCAGTGGTGTTAGAGTGACGTGTCGACTCAAGCATGACCTCGTCATTTGAGCGATAGGTCGACTCTACCACGTCGGTGATTGTTGACAGTCGGGTAGTTTTGGTGACTGACTGAGACAACTTCAAGTAACCATCAGCAGTCTCAACCTCTAGCTCCCTTTTCTTTCTTTCTCTTAGAACATGATCCAGATAAGCACGAGCTGTGCCTTGTACGCAACCCACTCCAGCAGGTGTGGGGAACTTTACTCGCTGATGAGGAATTGATGCTACCATTCCAAGAGCGACTGTCCAGAATTCCAAGTATGGCGGCATAGTCACTATTTACATCAATTACGATAAATTGTACCTTCGAGACAATCCCGAGGGGGTGCCGCCTAGGTCGACGTCGAGCACTATCTCGGCCTTTAGCATCAACTCGGTGGTTGGTGAAGCCCTCCAACTCTCGCCATCATATCTCTCCAACTGCTCGTCATTAAGACCCATCTCCTTGAAAGTTTTGTAAAACAAAATATCCTTGCAGCCCCCGTGTCGACTAAGAGTCTCGCTCGTCGTACATCCATCAATGAGACCCGGGATGACGAGAACTTGCTCCCTAGCCGCCATATTAGTTGCCAATTCGTGGGGGTAGAAGCCGATCGCCTCATCTCTTACTTCTCTCCCGGGAGGCACATGTGGGGCCTTATTGAGCCGGGAATATCTTGTGCTTGATGGCCGTGTTGCTCGCTTGTTCGCTGATGACCCCTGTGTTCCGCCTAGGCCGCCTAGGTCCTTGTTGCCCACCCGCCTGGCCGCTCACCTCCCCAGCCTTGAGGTCTCTTCACATAAGCTTCGAGTCTTCCCCGGTCGACCATTCTCTCGGATGATACGCTTAATCCCAAGCAATCTTCGTGAGATGACCAAATGTCTTTGTGGTAGTCGCAGCATTTGCCGTTGTCCCTCCTAAACTTGTTGCTCGGATTCATTGGGACCGGAGGAGCCAGCTCGACAAAGCATTCAAAATTTCGCTCGACTCACCGTGAGGGGAGTGAAAGCTTCGGGCACCTTCTCTCGTCGCCCTAGTTCTGTTTCTTTCCATTTTTATTGTTCCCCCATTCTTGTTGGAGTCCTTTTTATCGTCAGTGACTTCAACCTCGGGGCTCTTTCCCTTCTTCTTTTCTTTCCTTTCCTCGGCCGGAGCGACATTATACACCTTTTCAAACAACTCCCGTCGAGTTGTGACCGCTCGGACTGTGAGCTCGTAGTCCATGTCTTCCGAGGAAATACCACTTCGGAAGCAATTGATTACCTCCCCGTCTCGCGAGGTCTTCCTCTATCTTATCAACCATCTCTTTGAACTTGGTGAAATAGCTCATCGAGCTTTCATTCTTACTCCCGCACCAAGTTATTCGCATCGTTGACGGTTATCTTTCGAGCTCCCGCAATCGAGAAGCGGTCTAAGAATTTTGTTCTCAAGCATGCCCAAGTGGTGATACTACCAAGCAGCTCAAACCATTGAACCAAGTTAAGGCCGCCCCAAGAAGCGTGCTTAGGAGAGCTTTGCACATGTTGTCATCCTCATTGGCGACAAAACACATAGTGGCTTCCAGATGTGCTATGTGGCTCCCGGCATTTGTCGACCCGCAGTACTTCTCCGTAAGAGGCAACCCGAAAGTAGGAGGAGGTCGACTATCTCGATTTCTTTGGATAAAGGTCGAAGAGCAAAATCAATTCGTTCGACCTTTCCAAAGCATCCTTCTTCTTCTCCTCCTCCCATTGCTCAAATTTCTTTTTCATCAACAACCATTCTCTCGGCATCGGGTCTCTCATCTCCCGAGGGGGAGCGATTGGACCTCTCGGCCCTCACTTCGGGGAGTCACCGCCTACTCCTTCGTCCCCGCGAGAATTGGTCCTTTCGATCTTATTGGAGATCTACGTCATGTTACTTCTTTGAGGCGACTGCGCCTCTCAGCCAGACGGCGACTGCGCGCCCGTGATCTCCATGTGGCGACCTGCGCCTTTCCCTCTCACAGCGACCTATGCCCATTCCCGTCTCTATGTGATCCCGATCTCTCGCGTTCGCGCCGGAGAGACATGCCTCGTTCGCTGGGCCGTTAACCGAGTCCTCAAATCGGATTGAGCCTCGCTCTCTCTCGTTTCGCTGAGGCTAGCCCTTAAATCATTACTCGGCACATGAACAATGGTAGGAGCTCGCCGAACTATCCTGTCCTCGCCATTCTCGCCCCCACACCTTCATTTGGCCTAGCACTCGGCTCGTTGCCCATTAGAAACCCGAGCATGTGCACTCTCTCGGAGCGTATGTCGGCCTGTTGCTCGCTCCTCCACGGCTATCAAGTCGCCTTAATCTGGGCTCGCTCCAACATCATTTCTTTCTTGCTCATGGGATTAGTGGAGGGACCCGCCCGCTCCCACATTCGCCTCGCCTGGGCCAGACAAGCTGGGTGAGGTGGAGCTCCTGTCCTTCCATAGACGCTTTTCTCTCCTTGCATCCGGCAATCCTCGCCATCGCCCACGCCTAGAGCGTGTCGCCCTAGCATGATGTCGTTGAGGAGGGGGAGGAGGAGGCAAATCTGCATTTCCAACGTTTGTATTGTTGTTGTTGTTAACTTCGTCATGCCCAAGTGAAGCCTCGGATACGTGTCCTTCTGAAGTCACCATCGTTGCAGGTTAAGAAAAGTTTCGAGGTCAAGTTTAAAAGCACGTTTCCCGGCAATGGAACCAAACTGATGCTGCAGGAAATGTGCTTATCAATCTTCCTCCACGTGGCAGGACTGATCACCCGGCTTCGACCCGAAATGTAACCCACGACTAGCCTGGGATGTGTCTCCGGCGAAGACGCTCGGCGCGAGAGTAAGATAACAGCTTGTATATAGCTCAAAATGTATTGAATGATGAACTCGTAATACAAAATGGCAGTTACCTCTGCACCGTTGGTAGTGATGAAGTATTTATAGTTGGTGTAGGTAGTTTAATGACAGGGCTACATGAGCTCCGAAATTATAGCTGCGGTTATGCTCATGGGAACGTGCTTGTAACTGTCCCTGATTCGTAGGGATGCTGTTATGGAAAGATTGTCCCACGTGCATCAACACATATCAGGTCGATACTTGATGATTAGGTCGAGGTCGCCACTCATGGAATGGTCGACCTGACTGTCGGGCAGAGCATGGTTCGTACCCGAATTGTGATATGGATCATTAGGTCGGACTAAGTTAGGTCGGGACCTGATAGGTCGGACCATGGGCTTAGTCGACTGATACAAGAGATGGGCTTTGGGCCTTGTTCTGATTGAGTCAGCCTCATTGAGAATGTAATGGCCTAGACTGCTTGTGATTGGGCTTTACTCCTTTGGCCCAACTCGACACTTTTGGTATGTTCAAATATTATTATTATTATTATTATTATTATTATTATTATTATTATTATTATTATTATTATTATTATTATTATTATTATTATTATTATTGTTATAATTATGATTATTATGATTATTATTATTATTATTATTATTATTATTATGATTATTATTATTATTATTATTATTATTATTATTATTATTATTATTATTATTATTATTATTATTATGATTATTATTATTATTATTATTATTAGGGAGAGTGACCGGGAAGTTCCAAAAAAGTATCATAATGTCCAAAAAGTTTCTTCACCATGTTGTATTATAGATGCAATATTATATTCACATATGAGTGAATATAATAATATTGCATGCAGTATTATATATTACTGCATAAGAACTTCCTGGTCATTTTGATTTAATGAGGAACTTGAGGGGAAGTGATTTGTTTCAAAAGAAACTTTCGGGTCAAATTCTCTTATTATTATTATTATTATTATTATTATTATTATTATTATTATTATTATTATTGTTATTATTAATATTATGATCATTATTATTATTATTATTATTATTATTATTATTATTATTATTATTATTATTATTATTATTATTATTATTATTATTATTATGATTAAGATTATTATGATAATTATTATAATAATAATCTTAATCATAATAATCTTAATCATAATAATTATAATAATAATAATAATAATAATAATAATAATAATAATAATAATAATAATAATAATAATAATAATAATAATAATAATAATAATAATAATAATAATAATAATAATAATGATCATAATATTAATAATAACAATAATAATAATAATAATAATAATAATAATAATAATAATAATCATAATAATAATAATAATCATAATAATAATAATAATAATCATAACAATAATAATAATAATAATAATAATAATAATAATAATAATAATAATAATAATAATAATAATAATAATAATAATAATAATAATAATAATAATAATAATAAATAATAATAATAATAATAATAATAATAATAATAATCATAATAATCATAATAATAATAATCATAATAATAATAATAATAATCATAATAATCATAATCATAATAATCAAATTGCAAATATTGACAAAACACAGGTAACCAAACTGCAATTTGCCCTATGAAAAATGTCCATCTTGCCCCTCATTTATTCATGTGTTAGCCATATGTCCTTAATTGTTAACGAAAGTTAGTTTTTAACTGAATTTACTTTGAATTGCAACAAATTGACAATGTTGGGAATGAGTTTGCAACTTTTACACTCTTGGGAACCAAATTGCAAAAACTGATAAAACATGGGTAACTAAACTGCAATTTGCCCCATAATAATCATGGCCACCAACAACACATAAAGTGGACTGCCCAAGGCTTCGTGCCATTTACAGGGCAAGACCGTCCCAATCGCCTGGCATACTTACAGTTATCTTTTTCTCTTTTGCTCCATGGGAAGTGGCAACTATAAAATTTTTGAAAGTTGTAATTATTATTCACAAGTTATAAACATATACAAGTTATAAACTTATATAGTGCAATGAGGAGATAAGAACTTCCTAAATTACAAAGGATTTACAAGATCGCAACTATAGCAAGAGATTATACAGAATATCTAAAATTAAGGAAACTATATCTAAATTAAGGAAAGTAGATCTTATTTAGCCGAATGATATAGAGAATAATCTGTGTAATCCTTACCAGGGTTCCGCAAAATGGATGATCTTTGGAAAAGACTAATCTTGAACGTCAAATATGTGAGCCGAGCATGTGTGAGTGGCCAGAGTCTTAATTCTGATCATATATCGACGGTCTTTGGAGCAACTTTTTGGTTCTTTGCTTGCAACCATGCGGGTTAATGGGCCGATTAGGGCTAATCTACTTTCTTTCCGTAACTATTCAAACGTACTAACAACATAGTTTTAGGTCCTAAACTGCAAAACTATCCTTAACATGGTTCATTTATCACAATATTATTACTAAACCTCCTCTCCCCCCCCCCCCTCTCTCGTATCCTCATTTATCCTATCCAGATTCGTCATCTTTATAAGGGTGGTTTTGAAAGTTAAATAATTTTAACTCCTTTATTTTAGTAATGAGGCCATTTTTATGGGGAAAAAAAATAAAACTATCATGAAATGGAGGGGTTATTTAGGAAAGGGGAATTGAGATAATAGGTCTAGAAAAGAGCAAGAGAGAATAAGAGGATGAAATCGTGAAGTAAATTGGAGCTAGGACACTGAATACCATTTTGACTTGGAGTAGAAGTATTGTTGTGTAACTAGCTTCTACATTTGTCGTGGGATTGTTGGTTGTCAGCCCTCCGTCCGTCCGACAGTAAGTTTTTACTTTCCTTTTTAATCTTTATAAACACTTACAAGGAAAACCGAATTTAGAGACGGAAATTTAGAGACGGACGAAAGCTGTAGCTAATTTGGCGACAGATTAGAGACAGAATCAAAAATCAGAGACGGATTCGGATTCCGTATCTAAATTAGAGACGGATTCAGATTCCGTCTCTAATTCAGAGACGGAATCCGAATCCGTCTCTAATTTAGAGACGAATTCTGTAAATTAGAGACAGATTCAGAATCCGTTTCTAAATTAGAGACAGATTCAGAATCCGTCTCTAAACTTTAGAGACAGATTTTAACCCGTCTCTAATTTAGAGACGGATTTTTGAATTCGTCTCTTATTTAGTGACAGATTCAACATCTGTCTCTAAAATTTAGAGACAGATTTAGTATCCGTCTCTAAATTTGACTTTTCTTCTATATACTTTCATTTGTTTAGTTTTTTTCTATCTTTTTCTATATAAATTTTTCTAAAAAAAACCACTAATTAACAAAGGCTAAAATATTGTTTTCTAGTCAATAAAAATTTTTTAAAAAAATAAAAAATAAATATAGGGTAGTCCGTCCCTCTTTTGACTTTTCTTCTATATACTTTCATTTGTTTAGTTTTTTTCTATCTTTTTTTATATAACTTTTTCTAAAAAAAACCACTAATTAACATAGGCTAAAATATTGTTTTCTAGTCAATAAAATTTTTTTTAAAAAATAAAAAATAAACATAGGGTAGTCCGTCCCTCTTTTGACTTTTCTTCTATATACTTTCATTTGTTTAGTTTTTTTCTATCTTTTTTTCTATAACTTTTTCTAAAAAAAACCACTGATTAACAAAGGCTAAAATATTGTTTTCTAGTCAATAAAAATTTTAAAAAAAATAAAAAATAAATATAGGGTAGTCTGTCCCTCTTTTGACTTTTCTTCTATATACTTTCATTTGTTTAGTTTTTTTCTATCTTTTTTTCTATAACTTTTTCTAAAAAAAAAAACACTGATTAACAAAGGCTAAAATATTGTTTTCTAGTTAATAAATTTTTTTAAAAATAATAAAAAATAAATATAGGGTAGTTCGTCCCTCTTTTGACTTTTCTTCTATATACTTTCATTTGTTTAGTTTTTTTCTATCTTTTTTTCTATAACTTTTTCTAAAAAAACCACTGATTAACAAAGGCTAAAATATTGTTTTCTAGTCAATAAAAAATTTTTAAAAAAATAAAAAATAAACATAGGGTAGTCCGTCCCTCTTTTGACTTTTCTTCTATATACTTTCATTTGTTTAGTTTTTTTCTATCTTTTTTTCGATAACTTTTTCTAAAAAAAACCACTGATTAACAAGGGCTAAAATATTTTTTTCTAGTCAATAAAATTTTTTTAAAAAAATAAAAAATAAATATAGGGTAGTCCGTCCCTCTTTTGACTTTTCTTCTATATACTTTCACTTGTTTAGTTTTTTTTTTCTATCTTTTTTTGTATAACTTTTTCTAAAAAACCACTGATTAACAAAGACTAAAATATTGTTTTCTAGTCAATAAAAAATTTTAAAAAAATAAAAAATAAATATAGGGTAGTCCGTCCCTCTTTTGACTTTTCTTCTATATACTTTCATTTGTTTAGTTTTTTTCTATCTTTTTTTCTATAACTTTTTCTAAAAAAAAACCACTGATTAACAAAGGCTAAAATATTGTTTTCTAGTCAATAATTTTTTTTTAAAAAAATAAAAAATAGACATAGGGTAGTCCGTCCCTCTTTTGACTTTTCTTCTATATACTTTCATTTGTTTAGTTTTTTTCTATCTTTTTTTCTATAACTTTTTCTAAAAAAAAAACTACTGATTAACAAGGGCTAAAATATTGTTTTCTAGTCAATAAAAATTTAAAAAAAAAATAAAAAATAAATATAGGGTAGTCTGTCCCTCTTTTGACTTTTCTTCTATATACTTTCATTTGTTTAGTTTTTTTCTATCTTTTTTTCTATAACTTTTTCTAAAAAAAAACACTAATTAACAAAGGCTAAAATATTGTTTTCTAGTCAATAAATATAGGGTTTAGGATTTAGGGTATAGGATATAGGGTATAGGGTATATGGTTTAGGGTTTAGTGTTTAGGGTTTAGGGGTTAGGGTATAGGGTATAGGGTTTAGGGTATAGGGTTTAGGGTTTAGGGGTTAAGGTATAGGGTTTAGGGTATAGTTTTAGGGTATAGGGTTTAGGGGTTAGAGTTTAAGGTTTAGGGGTTAGGGTTTAGGGTTTAGGATATAGGGTTTAGGGGTTAGGGTTTAGGGTTTAGGGTTTAGGGGTTAGGGTTTAGGGTTTAGGGGTTAGGGTTTAGGGTTTAGGGGTTAGGGTATAGGGTATAGGGGTTAGGGTATAGGGTTTAGGGTTTAGGGGTTAGGGTTTAGGGTTTAGGGGTTAGGGTTTAGGGTTTAGGGTTTAGGGTTTAGGGTTTAGGGTTAGGGTTCAAGGTATAGGGTTTGGGGTTTAAACCCTAAACCCTATACCCTATACCCTAAACCCTAAACCCTAACTTCTAACCCCTAAACCCTATATCCTAAACCCTAAACCCTATACCCTAAACCCTATCCCCTAAACCCTAAACCCTAACCCCTAAACCCTATACCCTAAACCCTAAACCCTAACCCCTAAACCCTAAACCCTAACCCCTAAACCTTATACCCTATACCCTAAACCCTATACCCTAACCCCTAAACCCTAAATCCTATACCCTAAACCCTAAATCCTAAACCCTAAACCCTTTACCCTATACCCTATACCCTATACCCTAACCCCTAAATCCTATACCCTATACCCTAAACCCTAAACCCTAAACCCTAACCCCTAACCCCTAAACCCTATACCCTAAACCCTAAACCCTATACCCTAACCCCTAAACCCTAAATCCTATACCCTATTCCCTATACCCTAAACCCTCCGTCTTTTCTCTTCCTGGTGCGTTTTTGGCCATTTTTGGCCAGATTTTGGCCTAATTTTGGGCCGGCAATGGCCATGCCGGACGTTCATTTGCTTGGGGGTGATCCTCAGTCTTTGGGGAAGGAAGGAGAATTGATTTCACAGCAGATTTGTAGGGTTTTGGGCAATAATTCTGCTGTTTTGGAGAAGCTGCAGCCGCCGCCTGTAGGATGAGTTGGAGGGGCTCAGGTGGATGGTAGGGGGATCGGTCCGGCTCATGGAGGACAGGGGAGGTTTGCTGCGAGTTCTGGGAAGGAAGGAGAGGCAGTTTTGAATGGCAATTTGGGGAAGAAAATGGCGGGTATTAATGTTACAAACCCTAGGGCTCCATTATCTTACTCCATTTCTTGTGATGGGTGATAGGGGGGTGCATGGGAATTTCTTAAATACTTTTGAAGGTTTGAAAGCTCCTCCGAGACCTACCATGAAGATCGATGGTACACATGCTTTGATATTATCGATAGAGAAGTGAAGGCAACACGGATAGGTTGAAACATACAATGGTTCTCAAATTTTCTGCTGGGAGGCCTCAGTTGAAGGTTATATATGATCATATTCAGCAGGGATGGGGTTTGAAGGAGAAGTTTAATGTTGGGTTGCTTGACCCAAGACATGTTCTTGTATATCTCACTAATAAGGAGGATTTCACACGGGCGTTATCAAAGGACTCCAATGTAATTGCAAATAGCAATTACCGCAGTTTTAGGTGGACTCCGGATTTCGACTTTACTGCTGATAATCCGTGTGTAGCCACGGGTACGTCTTCCCAACCTACCATTACATTGGTATGCATATCTTGAGAACATTGGGAATATGTTTGGTAGGTTCTTGCGAGCGGATGATAGAACGGTGGGTTTTACTCACCATGGCTTTGCACGTATGTGCGTGGAAGTAGATGTTTCCCAATCTTTACCTAAGCATGTTTTCTTGGGCACATCAAAGGATAATGCGTTTGTTCAGGAATTAGAATTTGAAGGGAATTTAGCTTTTTGTGAGGGTTGTGGGCTGTTGGGACATACCAAGGGCAATTGTCGAAAGGGAAAGATGAAGCCTAGAGTTACGTTTGTGAGGAGGCGCATAAATCCACAACTAAGGAGTGGCAAGCTAAAACAGAAAGGGTAAACGGGTGGTTAATCTTGGGGCTACGAGAGGGTAATAAAGGGATTAATATTAAGGATGGACAGACGGGAAAAACATCTCCTTTGGAGTATGGGAAGGTGGAGATCATGAAAAACATTGAGGGAGCGGGTACTTCGAAAGGGGGTACTAACGAGAAAAAGGAGAAGGGGGAGTTTCCAACAGAGGAGCAAGGCAAGTTGAAGACGTCTAATGCTTTTGCGGTATTAGTGGATATTGATGATGAGGAAAATGTAGGGGAAAAATGTGCCTTAAATACTGAAGCTTCACTGAGTGTTAGTGTGGGCAAGGAGGGTGAACAGGATGGTGAGGTTCCAGTTGAGTCATTGGGGATTGAAAATGAGGTTGGTGAGTTATTGAAAGAACCAGTGAAGGAGCATGGATTCGGTTATATGGGGGTGTCGATCTTTCATCTAATATTTTAGAAGATATTTCTGTTGACAAGGTGAACAATAGGGGAACCAAGGATGTTATTGCTCCTTCGGGAGAAATTGTAACTTTACAGGGGTTAGCGGTGGATAACCATTCGGAGGAGGAGGAGAATTCTAATGATTCGATCTATTCAGGTGAAGACATATCCCGCAAAGAGGGTAATAAAAATGGGCAGCAAAAGGTTTCTCCTCGGGTGACCCGGAGCAAGCTTAAGGGGGTGACTTCTTCTTCTTCTATTTCCCAATGACGGTTATAATATGGAATGCGAGGGGGGTTGGAAATATAGCAAAAATGGATGCGTTAAAGCTTTTGATATCTCAGCATAAACCGTGGTGTTTAGCAATTTTAGAACCCAAAATCTTGGGGGATAGACTTGCTAAGATTGCGAGGCAGTTGGGTTTCGGGAATTATTTGCATGGGAACCCGGTTAATACTCACATTTGGATTATGTGGAGTTCGGGTTTTGATATGAGTTTGGTGTCATATTCTAATCAAAAAATTACGATTCGGGTTACGAATGGTGGGGAAGCTTGTGGGTTATTTTCTTTTGTATATGCCAGTTGTGATAGGGTGGATAGGCAACCTTTGTGGGCAGATTTGACGCAGCTTTCAGTTCAATATGATGAGCCATGGTTAGTGGGTGGAGATTTCAATATTATTGCTCAGCCATCAGAAAAGCTGGGTGGGAAAGGTTGGGATTTTGCGGGTATGGATGACTTTAATCGATGTTCTGTTGCTGCTGGTCTTTCCGAGATCGATTTTGAGGGAAGCATTTACACTTGGTGTAACGGCCATGACGGGGCTAGGCAGATTTGGGAGCGTTTGGATAGAGTTTTTGTCAATGGAGCTTTCTTCTCGAAACATGGTAACGTGACTGTTACTCACCTTCCTCGGGATAAGTCGGATCACTCTCCGCTGAAGGTAAACTTTTTGTCCATTTCAAAACCGGTTCATGTTTTTAAATTTCAGCGTATGTGGCTCGACCATGCGGATTTTCAATGTTTTGTTACTGATATTTGGAACAAGTGGTATAATGGAAATGCTATGGAGAGATTTCATAGGAAGTTATATGCTCTTCGTAAGGCCCTTCGTAAATGGAATTGGGAGGTCTTTGGGAACATCTTTCACAAAATTAATAGGCTGCAGGATGAGATCATGGCCTTAGATGTTCAGCTGCAACAGGGTTGGGATGATTCCATTGATCAGTTGTTAAAACAGAAAAGGGTTGATTTGGCTCAGGTGCTGCGGTGGGAGAATGAAATGAAGCAGCAACAATCGAGGCAGATGTGGGTCAAAGATGGGGACAGAAATTCTGCGTTCTTTCATGCTAGCATCAAGGAGAGGAGGCAAATAAACTCCTTGAGATTGCAGTTAGCTGATGGTTCTTGGTGTGACAATGAGAAAGTGTTGGGGAGTTTGGGGGCGGGCCACTTTGCAAGCATGTTTCGCTCTCGCCCTCATGCCATTGATGATAGTCTTTTTGCGAGTATTGAGGAGGCATTGACAGAGGATGATAATCTGGCAATTACTGTTGTTCCGGAAGAGAAGGAAATTTGGGAGGCAATCAAATCTTTGAATGCAGACAGTGCTCCGGGGGTTGATGGTTTCATGGGTCATTTTTTCAGGGGTTGTTGGTCTATTATAAAGGAGGATGTTGTGGCTGCTGTCCAATCTTTTTACAATGGGGCGGATTTGCCTAGGGGGTTGTCGTCTAATGTGCTTGTCTTGATTCCTAAGGTGGATAAACCGAAGGATTTTAAGGATTTGAGACCGATAAGTTTGTCCACTTTCATGAACAAGGTTATTTCAAAAATCCTTACTATCCGGCTCGCTTTGGTGATTCCAAAGTTGATCTCTCAGGAGCAAACTGGCTTTGTGAAGGGTAGGGGTATTCAGGAGAATATTGCATTGGCCCATGAGTTGGTGCACATGATTGATCAGAAAGTAACGGGGGGCAATGTTCTATTTAAACTTGACATGTCCAAGGCTTACGATCGGTTGGAGTGGGACTTCCTGTTTCGTGCGTTGGTTTCTTTTGGTTTCAGCAATAGGAGTAGGGACTTGATATGGAGGTTGGTCCAAGGTAATTGGTATTCGGTCCGGATGGGGGGTATTTCTCATGGTTTCTTTGCTTCATCTCGTGGGGTAAAACAAGGAGATCCTTTATCTCCTTTGTTGTTCATTATTGCTCAGGAGGTTTTATCTCGAGCGTTGCATAGGGCGGTGGAGGAGGGAGTATTTCTTCCGTATACTCATGGTAGGAGGGGGTTTCCAATTACCCAATTATTATATGCAAATGACATGCTTATTTTCTGTAATGGGAGGAGGAAATCGATTGAAGGCTTAAGGGGCGTTTTATCCAAGTATGAGATGGCTTCGGGTCAACTTATTAATCTAGAGAAGAGTGGTTTCTATGTAGGGCAGCGGATGCGAAATTTTGAGGTGGATAACATTAGGCGTTGGTCGGGCTGTTAACATCAACAATTCCCTTTAAAGTATCTGGGTATTCCTTTGTTCAAGGGGAGAACGCTGAGGATTCACTTTGCGGAGCTTGAGCAGAAGGTGATGAAGAGGATAAATGGTTGGAAGGCGAGGCTGCTATCTTTCGGAGGTAAACTGATTTTAATTAAGTCAGTGCTTAGCAGTATTCCTATTTATTCGATGGGGGTCCTAAAGGTGCCTAAAGCGGTGATTAAAAATATTGAAGGGATGTTGGCGAATTTCCTTTGGAGTAGTGGAGGAGAGAAACGTCCTCAGTGGGTGGCTTGGGATAAGGTTTGTAGGCCTTTTCAAGAAGGAGGTTTGGGGGTGCGTTCGATGGGAGAAGTCAACAATGCTTTATTGGCCAAGTTGGCATGGGTTGCTAAGCATGGAACGTCGTTGTGGTCTCGTTTTATTCGGGAGAAGTATGGGCTGCGATGCGCAGAATCTAGTTCACATGCTTGGAAGGCGGCTTCTTCTTTCTTTTGCCACAACGGTTGGAGGATTGCAGCAGATGGATCATTGGCAGAGGGGATATTAGTTTCTGGGTAGATAATTGGAGTGGGGAATGTATTGGGGGTCCTAATCCGGTGGATCAAACGCTCACGGTTCGGGATGGCCTGGCGATTATTGATGATTTGTGGGATCTGATTCCGAGTCACTTGAATGATAGTATTCAGAGGGTTCGTATTGATATGGATAGGGAGGATAGGGTGGTTTTTACTTTGACAAAATCGGGTAGTTTCGAGACATCTGCTTGGTGGGAACACTATCGTTTCCGGAGTCCTTTAGTGGATTGGGGAGCTAAGATATGGCATAAGAATATCCCGACCAAGGTGAGTGGTTTTTGGTGGAGATTGATGCATAATGGTCTTCCTGTGGATGCAAGACTGGAAGAGAGGGGTTTCAATATTCCACCGATATGTGTATGTTGTCCTTCGGGTGGTAACAGAGAAACTATAGAGCACTTGTTCTTACATTCTACGATGGCGCTCACGTTGTGGCAACATTGTTCCTCGTTCTTTGGGATTGGGTATCAGTACGCGGATTTACATCATTTATGGGATACTTGGTGTATGGGACAATCTAGGAGGTCTCAGATTGGGTTGATGCGTATGGGAATCATGATGTTTGTTTGTGGGGATTGTGGAAAGCTAGATGCAAAATGGTTTTTGATGGCAAGCGGATGGACAGTGGGGGCAATTATTGATGGGATTCGGCATGCGTTGTTGGATATGTGTTCGTCTTTGGTTCCTAAGGGTAAGCCAACAGCGGAGGCCAGGGACATTTTAACGAAGTTGGGTTTAAGGGTGGCGAGGTAAAGCACGGGAAGGTTAGAACGTTAAGATGGGAGCCTGCGCGTGATTATTTCTACACACTCAATACGGATGGTTCTTCGGTTTATGGAGAGTGCTCAGGAGGAGGAGTCATTAGAGATTGGAGGGGTGGTGTTATTGGGGCTTATTCCAATTTTTACGGGATGGGCACTAATATGCAAGCAGAGATTTTTGCCCTTCGTGATGGTTTAAGGTTATGTCGGGATCTTCATTTAACATCGGTGCGGGTGGAATCGACTCGGTGGTGGCTGTAGGGATATTGAGAGGACAATTTTCTGGGCCTTGGCGATATTTGTATGAGCTAAGGGAGTGCGGTAGTTTAATGGGTGGTTTTGGCCTTAGACACGTGCTAAGGAAGCTAATGGTGTGGCGGATAGGCTTGCAGCGATTGCTCATGTTCACCGTCAATATAGGAGGTATGCTACGGCTAGTGAGTTGCCGGGAGAGGTGTTAAATGCTTTAAGGTTTGATGATGGGGTACATATGTGGATCGTCTTTGACATGGATCATTTGGTTGAGAATATGTGGTTAGCTTTTGGTTTGGAACGGCCATTTATTCGATTCGTAGTTGACATTGGGAACTTTTTCTCGGTATTAATTGCTTTGTTGCTATGGATTTTAATGCATTGGAAAATGTCCGGTGTTTTATAAATGGTTATGGAATGCCTTGTTGGTGTTTGTTTGGGTTTCATGGTTTTTTCTTGATGGTATTTGATTTGCGGCATGGTCTTGAAATCCATGGCAAACCAAGTTTCCACCGTGCGACACTCAAGGCTATTGATGATTTGGATCAGATTTGCATTGTTTGGATGTTGAATACCACTGATTTTGGTTCCTGGATTCTTGGTGTTTAGTTCGGATGTGCATGGCATTGATTGGTTTTTATCCATGGCCATGTAATGGATGACACGGCCATGCATTCTCTTTTGCTTGCCCGTGCAATTGGTGGAGTCCAAGGCTGATGTTTCTGTTCAATTGGAGCGTCCGCTCCCTTTCTTTTGGAGCGTCCGCTCCCCTGGTCTGGGCAATTGGGCTAAATGGTGGCTTGGGCTTTCGGATGTTGGGGCCAGCTGGTGTTTGCTATGGGGCCTTTTTGGGGCCAAAATGCAATTTGGCTCGGCCAAGATTGGCTTGGATTTGGTGCTTTTGGGGCCAATCTAGGCCATTTCAGATTTGGGTGTGGCCTGGAATTTTTGGGATAACATTCGGTTCGTATTTTAATTACGTTGGTTTTAGAGTTGGGCTTTTTAATACCCGCTCATTGATGTAATATATTTTTTTTTAATAAAAGGTCCCAGGTGTCGTCCTGGTTAAAAAAAAAAAAACCCCTTTAAATGTCATTTAGAATGTATAAAAAAATAAAAAATAAAATAAACGAGGTAGCCGTATACCATTTTCACAAGATCGGGACACATTCCTTAAAACCCTAAATAATGGCACATATTTGTAACTCAATTTCCATTTGAATTTTGAGGAAAGTCATTAAGATGAAAAACACTTTAAATGTCATTTATAATGTATAAAATAATTAAAAAAAATAAACGAGGTAGCCGTATACCATTTTCACAAGATCGGAACACATAAAACCCTAAAAATTCTAAATAATGGCACATATTTGTAACTCAATTTCCATTTGGATTTTGAGGAAATCCATAGAGATGAAAAATACTTTAAATGTCATTTAGAATGTAGAAAAAAATTAAAAAAAAATAAACGAGGTAGCCGTATAGAGTTTTGGGTATAGAAATATATATTTTAGGGTTTAGTTATATGATATAGGGCAAGTATATTTTTTTTATTATTATTATGTTATGTTTTTTAATCAATTATTATTATTCTATTTAATAAGTATTATTATAGCATTAAGTATTTATACTAATATATGTTTTAAAAAAACATTTATACTAATTATGTAATAATAATTATTAAGTACATTAATAAATATTTTAAATATATTAATGAGCATTATTGTTATCTATTTTTTTATTATTCTTATAAATGACACTTTTTTTTTCTCTTTTTTCAAATCAAACTAGAACCTAAATCCTTGCTTTCACATGAATCACGATCTTAACCATACATTAAACTGAATTCAATGGCTCATATTTAATCATCAATTTCACTTGGATAACCATCTAAATCATTCATTTCACTTAAAATCAATGGCCAAAAATCACTCCCCCACCCACCCACCCACTTAACTTATCCTAATTAACTACCCAAACCCCCCTCCCCGTTTCATTTCATCAGAAACCCTAAATATTTTTCCTCTCCATTTCTCTCATCCTCTACCCTCAGCGCCGCCACTCCTCCCAGCCGCATCCTTCCACCGTTCTTCCCCCATTGACGGACACCATTGTCGCCCTCCTCGCCGATTTCACCATCGCCGCCTTCCAGGTCTGGTAAGTATTTCTCTCTCTCCCTCTTTCTCTCGCTTTTTCTATCTTTCTCTCTCTCTCTCTCTCTCGCTCTCTCTCTTTTTATCGCTCAGATCGGTAAGTTTTCATCAGATCTGGTGCATTTGTGTGTATATATCCATTGATTTGTACATATCTTGTGTTGAATTTATAATGACAATTTCTTGTTTGGTGGTGTTGACAGGAATGAAGGGGTTGTTTTCGGTGGTTGTGCAGTGATGGTGATGATGGGTAGTTGTGGTGGTGAAGATGGATCGTTAGTGGTGGTGATGAAGGTGTGATGGTGGCGGCTGATGGTGGTGGTAGGTTGTTTGGGATGGTGGGGGTGATCAAATATTGAAATGTAAAGTTAGTTTTTTTTTTCATTTGTAATAAATTTGATATTTGAATTGTAATAAAAATTATGACAATATTTTGGAGATTTATTAGGAATTGATGTTTTTTATTGATTAATTTTGTAATTTTCAATTCCAGTTAATTTTATTCAATTTCAGTTTTTCATTTATTTAATTTAATTTATTCCAGTTTAATTTAATTTATTTTGTAAAGTGTAAATTTTGAAATATGTTGGACTGATTTGAGTATAAGAGAAGTTTAGGGGAGCAAATTGTAACTTTTGAAATATGAAGGACTTAGTTGAGAATAATAAAAGTTAAGGGACTGATTTAAAAATATATTAATAATATATATATATATATATATATTTAAAAATATATTAATATATTTTTAAATATATATATATATATATATATATATATATATATATATATATATATATATATATATATATATATATATATATATTAATTTAAATTAACAATTTAGCGACGGAAAATATCCGTCTCTAAATTAGAGACGGAAAATCTGACGCTAATCCGTAGACGGTCATATCTGTAGCTAATTTAGAGACGGACATATCTGTCTCTAATTTAGAGACGGCCATATCTGTCTCTAAATTAGAGACGGATATATCCGTCTCTAAAATAGCTACAAAATAGCGACGCCCAATTTAGCGACAAACCTGCACCCACGGAATAGCTACGGAACAAATTCGTAGCTAAACACGATTTAGCTACGGAATCTTCATTTTAGCTACGAAATTTGCCGTAGCTAAAATGAATTTTCCTTGTAGTGAAAATAAAGTTATTCATTATTTTATTCTTAAAAAAAAAAAACAATGAGACTCATTTGTCATTAGATCATAGTACCATGATTCTCACCAACCAAAGAGGAACATGAATCTACAACAAAAAAAAAGAAAAAAGAAAAACAGACAATGGACATCATTCTTACTATTCTATATCATTAGATCAGTTCTGGCACTCAGAAATTCACGCATCAATATTGTGACAGAATCATGAATCAGAAGCTTTAAGGATTACAGTAATCACCAATTACTTATGCTCATTAAAACATGCACATGATAAACTCAACACTTGCGAGTCTTATCGCAATATTTTCGAAGCAAACGTTAGTTAGACATGATACCAAATGTCAGATAATCACTTTTAAATTAATAGCATCAAATCACTTGTGCAGAAAATCTCAAATACACCTCATTAGGGGTGGAATGAAATGAGGTGAACTTGTCGCTAGCCAAGTTGTGTCGCCATCCCTGTTCAACCAAAAGTTGTATCTCTCTGTCCCTAAATGAGTGTCCAAATTCACTCTTTGGGACATTTGAAGGTTAAAATTAAGCATTTTTAGTAACACTAGTAAAAAAAGTCCTTAATGATCACACAACATTGTGAGTCTAAGTGTTAATTAGATTATGTTGTATGATAAGGGAAGATTAAGTAATTTCCCCAAAAAATGGAGATTTATTTTGGGGCAAAAGTCTTGAAATTGAACATTCGTTTGGGGACGGAGGAAGTACCAAAATGGATATTGAACTAAATGATTAGTTTTTCGAAACGAAAATAATTAGAACAATAGCGGTACCTACACCAAACCACTAGCTAGCGTAATTTGAGTAGTGACTAGAGAGAAAGTCCAAGAATTTTTGACAGGATATATTAGAGAAACTAGAATAGCAATTAAGAGGTAAACAACATCAAAATCAATTAACCAAAACCATATCTCAAAACCCATAAAATCTAAATTCAAGTCGAGGAGACAAAAATTAGAAATCATAACTTACAGAGATGAAAGAACTTGTGTTGAGAACATGTTGACCACGCACAAGACACGCAGTCCCATCATATCCCTAACAATAATTTTCTCCCAAATGTTGAACCAATCCCAACACCAATCAAATCGAATTCCAAGGCTGTCAAGATCGGGGAAGCCCTAAATTTATAATTTCCCAAATAAAATCCTAAATATGTGACACTTGACGTTTAAGACTTACCATTGAATTTACTGAAAGTCGGCACTCAAATTAAAACTCTAAAATTTAAACCCTAAAATCAAAACCTGAAACTGAAACTAAACCCTAAAATCAACGATGGATAAATGCTATTACTAACCTCGATTAATGGAATATGTAATATTCTTAGCTTCTAATCTGTTGAATCGACGAGCAATGAAGGAAAAAGAGCGATGGTAGGGTGAGTTGAGAGTGAGAGAGAGAGAGAGAGAAGAGTAGAAAAAAATTGAGGATATTCGGCCTGAGTTGATCAAGATGCATTAGGGTTGCGTCGGCGATCATGTCTCGACCTCTTGGTATCCATCTGTGCTTCTAGACCTTGGTGATGGAGATTGCGAGGGAGATGGCGATGGAGTCGAGTTGTTTGAAAGATAATGGGTAAAGGTCGTAAGGGGAAAATAAGAGCCTCTAAGGGCGCGACAAACTTTTTTATTTCGTGCCGGATGGATAAATTAGAAGTATATTATATATTACAACGTTTCTACATATAAAACGTTGTTGCCAATCACAATGTTTCAGTAAAAAAACGCCATCCATTGTCCCAACGTTTTAGGCCAAAACGTCAAACAATATTACAACGTTTACTTATAAAACGTTATCTAATAAGGATAAACACAACATTTACAATAAAAACGTTGTCTTAGGCTTTTCAACAACAACATTTTTTAAAAAACGTTGTGCTTAAAACGTTGTAAATAAGCAGATTTGTTGTAGTGTCCAAAAACTTGCCAAGTAGAAAAGAAGAAAAGAGTAAATACTCAAATATGACTCTCTTATGGAATTGTCGCTTAGGTCATGTAAACACTAAGCGCATAATAAAGCTTCAGAAGAATGAGGCTCTTTTGGATTCATTTAATTTTGAACCCATAGAAATTTGTGAATCTTTTTTACTAGGTAAAATGGTCAAAGCGCCATTTTTAAAGAAGGGAGAACGAGCAAGTGAATTGTAAGAGCTTATACAAAGTGATGTATGTGGACCATTATCAATTCAAGCTTGAGGAGGATTTTCGTACTTCGTGACTTTTACCGACGATTTAAGTAGATATGGATATATTTATTTAATAAGGCATAAGTCAGAAACTTTTAAGAAATTCAAAGAGTTTAAAATGAAGTAGAAAATCAACTTGGTAAAAGGATGAAGACTCTTCGATCTGATCGCGGTGGTGAATATCTTTGCCAAGAGTTCATTGATCACCTTAAGGATAATGGGGTAGTTTTCGAGCTTACCCATCCGGGTACACCGCGGTGGAATGGTGTATCTGAAAGGAGAAATCGTACCCTTTTGAATATGGTTAGATCAATGATGGCTGATACATGTCTTCCATTATCTTTTTGGGGATACACATTAGAAACAGTTGCGTACACACTTTACCGTGTTCCAACTAAGGTAGCAAATAAGACACCATATGAACTATGGTTTGGGAAGAAACCCAGTTTGTCTTATTTGAAGATTTGGTGTTGCGAGGCTTATGTAAAGTCTAACGAGACAGATAAGCTTACTGCAAGAGGCACCAAATGTATATTTGTTGGTTATCCTAAAGAAACTAAAGGATACTATTTTTATCACCCAACCAAGCATAAGATTACAATTGATCGATATGCTACATTCTTAGAAACACAATTAATTCCTAAAGGAAGTAGGGGGAGAAAATAGATCTTGAAGAAATTCAAGAAACCACAAATGAGTTGGATCATGAGACACTCCATGAAATGAATGAACCACAAGTGCATCTGGAATCGCCGTCTCAAACAGAGACTCAAGAGACACAAGAGCTACATAGGTCTCAAAGGGTGATTTGTCCACAATTTCGATATAGCCTACAAGTAACCCAGCCAGGGAAAATATGGCTTGTCGAAGACAATGAGCCTAGAATGTATGAGGAAGCTATCACTTTAATTAACTCAGAGAGATGGATTGAGGCCATGAGATATGAAATGGACTCCATGGTTACCAATCAAGTTTGGAATTTGGTAGACGCACCAGTTGGGGTAAAACCTGTGCAAGTGGGTTTTCAAGAAAAAAACCGACATGGATGGTAATATAAACACCTATAAGGCAAGGTTGGTAGCCAAAGGTTTTATTCAATGTCAAGGAATTGACTATGATGAAATATTTTTGCCATAGCCATGCTAAAGTCCATTAGGATCTTGCTTGCAATAGCTGCTTACAATGATTATGAGATACGGCAAATAGATGTCAAACTGCTTTTCTTAATGGAAAGTTGACTGAGGATGTCTATATGACTCAACCTGCCAGTTTTAAATCATCCAAAGGTCAAAATAAGGTTTGTAAGTTGCGAAATCTATCGATTAAAGCAAATTTCTAGGAGTTTAAATCAGAGGTGTGATGATGAAGTAGTCAAAGAATCTGGCTACATAAAAAAACCTGAAGAGCCTTGTGTGTACAAGAAGGTCCGTGGGAGCGCTGTAGTGTTCCTAGTATTATACATGGATGATATCCTACTCATTGGGAATGATAGGACAAATTTAGAATCAACCAAGGATTGGTTGAACAAGAATTTCTCCATGAAAGACTTGGGAGAGGCAGCCTATATCTTATGAATTAAGATATATCGAGATAGCTCTAAAAGGTTGCTTAGACTAAGTCAGGGCACGTTCATAGACAAAGTATTGAAGAGATTCAATATGCAAGATTCCAAGAGAGGATTATTGCCAGTGTCGCATGGTATACGTCTTTCTAAGGCTATGAGTCCTATGACTCAAGAAGAGAAAGACAAGATGGAAAGTATACCATATGCTTCGGATGTGGGTTTTATCATGTATACTATATTATGCATGAGGCTAGATGTCTCGTATGCTTTAAGAATGACGAGTAGATATCAAGCTAATCCTAGATAGAACCACTTGACTGTAGTAAAGACCATTCTCAAGTATTTGAGACGAACAAGATATTTTTTATAGTCTATGGAGGAGAGGAAGAACTAGTAATCAGAGGATATTCTGATGCTAGTTTTCAAACTGGTCAGGATGATCATAAATCTCAATCAGGTTATGTGTTTTGTTTAAATGGGGGAGTCAGGATCTTTGGAAGAGCTCTAAGCAGAAACAAAGAGTGCATTCCACAACAGAGTTTGAATATATAGCAGCCTTCGCAATGGAAGGAAGCAGCTGATCAAGAACTTCATAAAGGAACTTACGGTGGTTCATAGTATTGTTGATCCAGTTGTTTTGTACTGTGACAATAATGCAACTATAGCTCAGGCAAAGGAACCAAGGTCTCACCACCGATCCAAACATGTACTTCAGAAGTATCATTTGCTCAAAGAGATTGTTCAGATAGGTGATGTGTTGATTAGCAAAATAGGTACGGAGGAAAATATTGTAGATTCCCTTACTGAAGCCTTAGCTTAGCAGAAATATGAAAAGCATGTGAGGGCATTGGGACTACGATCTCATAGTGTTGGCAATAGTTCAAGTGGGGAATTGAAAGTGTGTGCACACTGTGTCAAGATATATTTTATATTTTTTTTTAATGACAATATCTATTATTTAATTTTTGTTTTTCTACTTGCTTAATTTAAATAATAAAGTTCATTGAACATAAATAACTATATCATAAAATGATATTTGAGAATTCTATTATTTGTTAGAATTTTATGATATATATGTTAATAAACATTATCCTTGGTCAGATAGTAATTTTTAACAGTGGACATTGATAATTACGACCAATGTATATGATAACTAAAGTCTTTATCGCTAGATTGAGGATAGTTTTTCAAGTCATTAGTATGGGTGCTCTAAGTAAGCTGAGTTCACTGAATTGACCCGTCATTAAGAATACTACGTGTATTTAGCGTGATTAGTATTCTCAATATGAACAGTGTGTTAAATCCCTAAACTTGAGACATTTATTTATTTCATGCATGAATTGTTTTATTTTGACTCTTATTAATGTAGTGCTGAAATATGTCTACAATAATTAGAGATTGGATAAAACATGAAGTGTAGAGGAAATAGTGAAACGTCAAGAGAGGATTCGGCACTTCTTTATGAAGGTTATATTCTGGCCTATTTGTTGAAATATAAGTGATTTGAAAGTCAATGGCCATGACATGACAAGTTAGTCATTAAGTCAAGTTAAGATATTTCTAAAACCAAGTAAATATTATTATTGATAATGACGCTTCATGTACCAATAGTAATTTGGATACTAAGGCGAACATATTTAATTATGACTGTTTATAGTGGTTTATGGTTCGCTAGCATTTTTATGTCACGTTGGGTGCTAACAAATGATGCTAGTCAGTTACTTTAATATGTATATTGATATACTGCTTTCGTGTTAGAAATCTAGAGGGTCACACGAATAAGCACGAATTACTGGAATATTTAAGGAATGTAAGTTATTAATGGATAAATTGTGGTCCATTATGTCATTATTGTAAATATAAGGTTGGAACTTATAATAATGAAAGATTAGGGGTTTAGTTTTACAAGTTGATCAATCTCACCCCTATTTAAACAACTTATCTAGTAACCCTAATCTCTAATCCTTTTCATCTTCACAAAAGGAGGCTACATTAGAGAAGGAGAGAGAGAGGTGAAAGGGCTATCACTTTCTTTACAACAATTGTTCCTAGTGATTTGTGCGCGTGGATACGTCTAGAGGGATTGCAAGTGGAATACTCAAGCGAGTCGATCTACGCGAGTTGGTAAAGTTCTTTAACTCCGTTCTTGATTTTATCAAATTTTATTCGATAACACACGGATACCGGTTTCTATTGAAATTATAAACTTTGATTTTCTCGGTTCATAGTCTAAAACCCAATAGCCAAAATTGTATAAATAATAATTGCCATTGCTGTGTGTGAGCATCTCCTTCAAATTTTTGCCCACGTCAAAGATTCGTCCGGTGTTCGTTGAAATTGATATCTTTGTTAATTTGTTATAATATGATGGAGGAAGGAATTATTAAGTCACAAATAATACATCTTTGTTAATTTGATTTAACCTTCTTGCTCAACAAGTACTTAAAATTAGGTTCACTAAATTTCCCTTCAAGAAACAGCTTAGCAGCCACCTTATTCAAACCTTCAGTAACATGAAGCCCATCCCACACCATATACTCGCCCGGATTTCCACACGCACCAGTATTAGCTGCTCCACAAGTAGCAGAAACATTGAAATTATACAGTCCGCCACCAGTTCCACAACACGCTTTAAACCGCTCTTTAAACCCATACTTAGCTGCGTTCTTAGAAACTTCACGGTATAAGTGCCAATCATCTCCAAAAACAATGACCGATTCAGGAAACTGGTCCCGGAATTCGTTCAATTTTGTTTGCAAAATGATGTTGTGGTCGTAGCTTTCCTTGTTCTTGCTTGCTGCACAGCCTATGTCGTCTCGGTCCGTTGGGGGAGTTAGTAGGGCTAGTGAGAGTGTTAAGCAACCTGTTGCTGGGAGACCTTGGACAACCATATATTTTGCACCCATGTTGAGTAATGCCTATGAGTCAATTGACACAAGAAGTTAGACAAGAATCATATGTAAAATCACATATCAAAACATAGGGGTAACTCGAGTATACCGAAATTGGAATAAATATTTAAATGGTCTGTTTTACTATTACTACCGTAAGTCTAACGATTAAAATAGTCAAATACTTCTTTTGTCCCTAAATATGAATATCTAAATTTTAGGAGAAAAAGATTTCAAAATGAATTATTATTTTTTTAATGCAAAAAACTGTCTATAAACGTTTTTTACCAATTTTTTTTGCTATTCATTTTATTACTGTAAAACTACTTATTTGAAAAGTTGATAACAAGAATATTGTGGATCTTAGCCATTAAAATGTATAAAAAACATATATTTTCTGACTTTTTAAATAAAATTTGAAGGAGACGGAGGGAATATAGTAATTAGGACATTTTAGTGTTTAAACTGTCGGATAATAATATGTCGCTTCAAAACATAAAAATGACAGATTTAAAACCCAAAAAAAAATGATTTTTTTGTTTGAAAAAAAAAATTGTTTTTTAATCAGACTTGATTCATTATTTTAGTTTTTTATGTCCTTTGAAAAAAACAATACTACCCTTACCTGCAAAAAATCAGTTTGGCTCTTAATGGCAAGTCGTTGAATAGTCTTACTAGTGACACTAGTCCCCGCTGCATAATTATAATCATTAGCTCCAATTGCGCCGATCCAAACCAACGCATCGCCAAACACGCCCTTACATTCACTAGGCGTAAACGTCATATTTACACATCCACTCCCCTTCAAGTATTTCTTAAACCACACAAGCTGCGTCCCTAAAGACTGAGGAACAACGTTATTAGTCAAGTTATTTCTCACAAAGAAACTGTGTCGTATTGCAGAACAACCACTAACGGCAAAGTTAACCCCGTGAGGGTTGTATTTCTCGGTTTTGTGGAGTTTGTAAGGTGGAATGAATGGGAGGGAAAGTGAGGTGGCGATGAAGTCGATGACTAAGCGGCCATCGGAGTAGCGGTTGGTGGGGTGGTGGAAGTAGGTCATGCCGTAAGGGAGTTGGGAAACGTGGCGGAAAATGTTTGGGCCGGTGGTGGAGTTGCCGTTGCCGGTGTCTGTGTAGGAGTCGCCAAAGACGTAGATTTTTTTGAAGGGTGGTGAGGCGGCGGAGGAGTAGGAGGAGAGGAGGAGGATGGAGAGGGTAAAATGGGAAAGGAGAGAATTGAAGAATAATGTTGAAGCCATTGTTGTGTTTTTAGTTTTTCGTTTGGATTGGAGTTAGATATGTTTGGATGAAGTTGCATGGTGTTTTTATATGGACTATTGGAGATTTTGAATGACGTATTAGAGATCACGTATTGTTTTACGTACGTTATTAGTTCTTCCGCTTATTTTGAAAGTGGAAAAAAAAAACTTCTTTTTTTTTTTTACACAGGCGAATACCGTGATTGAATCCTAACATTTAAAAAGATGAGACTTGTATTTACCACTAGGGCACTTCTTTCGAATTACGGTGTTATATAAGAGGATAATACTTCCGTCTCAAATAAATATCACTATTTTATTTTTTTATGACCTAGAATGAATGTCCCGTTTATAAAAAGAATTTTAGTTCATAAAATGTACAAACAAGTAAAAGCAAATTGTTTTAAAAAGTTAACGAGTCAAATATAACATTTATTATGACACAAAAAAAACACTTAATAATAATGATTTAATTTGTATTATTGTTTTCAATTAAAATTTAATCAAATTGATCATAAAATAAGTGTAACAGTTTATGGACGGCAGGAATTTGAAATTGGCTTAAGAAATTTTAGACGATTGATGCACTAGCATACCTTAGATTTGTCCTCCCCCAAAGATTCCGTGGACAAAGAAGAGGAGCGTTACTCAGATTATAATGACGAAACAAAAAGACCTTATTTTAAGAACAGAAAAAAATATAAAAAGAAGAAGGATAAAGGAAATGCAAATGCAAATGTAAGTAAAGCCATCTTTAATCTACAGCCCAGCATTTTCGGGTTCTATTTTGTTTAATCCAACCAAGTTCTTGAGACCGGCCTCTTTAACTCTACTTTCTTTTTCTCTAGCTTAATTTAATTTTGCAATTACGGAATACTCCCTCCGTCACGAACAATCTTATTCACTTTGTCATTTAGTCATTTACGGTATCATATTGATAAGTCACACTTTTTAAAAAGGAAATGTTATAATCACTAGTAGAAATTATATTTTGGGCAACCAATCTAAGGATATCAAAAAAATTTAGTCACCTAAACAATCTTTAGGCAACCAAACCGAAGACTAGTCGCTAGAAGTCACTCTCTCGCGACTGTTTTTAGGCGATTAACGGTTTTGTCGGCTAAACATTTTTTACCCGAGTAATGGTTGCCTAAAGAAGAATTTTGGTGACCACACCTTTGGCGACAAAGTTAGTGATCACCAGACAAACACATTGGTGACAAAGTCTTTGGCGTCCATCAATTAGTAGCAATACAAAGTCTTAGGCGACAAACAAAATCCTTCGTCGCCTTAGATAATTTTTGACGACTAACCATTTGGCTTCAAAAGGATATGGTCACCTCACCTAAACTTTATGAGACTAATAAAATATTTGTCACCTGAAGATGTTTTAGGTGACTAGTTCATTGGTGACTAACTATGTTGATGTAGGAGGAACCGAGGAAGGAATCTGCACCAAGGAAGAATATTTGACGAAGTTAAATATATTAATTATTTTTGTATTTTAATTAATATCTTAGGATTTAATTTGTTTTAGTTTATATTTAGAGGCTTTGACCAATAAGCCCTTCAGCCAAATAAAAACAGCCACTAAGGACAGACATTATTTAAACTCGCCAAAAAGTCCCTGAATATTCCATGGACTAGAATTTCCTCACTCACCCTAACACTCACATGCGCACCTCACAGCACGTAACTAACACGTATAAAATGCAGCAGCCACGTTCTCTCTTTCTCTCATGCTCTCTCTCTCTCTTACTTACTTTCTTTCTCTCTTTCTTTCTCTTTCTTATTTTTTCTTCAAAATTTTGAAAATAGTATTTCTAAATCTGAAAGTTAAAAAAATAATTTGAAATATTTTCTTTCTCTCTCCTTTTCTCTCTCTTCCTTTTCTTTTTCTCTTAAAATTTTAAAATACAATATCTCAAAATCTAAAAGTCGAAAATATTATCCGAAACCACTGTTTTAATCGCATCGCCAAGACGAATCAAACAAGTTTACTCATCATATATTTCAAATTTTATAAATAAAATAAAATTATTTTTCAACAAATGTGAAATAGATTTCACGGTTGTTCTATAAAAGAATGACATAAAACAGTGAAATCTATCACAAATTTATGCACAATAACTGAGAAAGTGACCTCACAATCATAACTGAGAAATTGACCTCACTGTTGTGCACAAACATTCATGAATAACAAATAAACAACTGTGAAACTGACCTCACAGTTTTAGAAGTGTGAAAAATATTTCACAGTTATTCACATCTCAACCAACAACTGTGAAATAGACCTCACTGTTGTGCACAAACAATCATAATAACTGAGAAATTGACCTCACAATTGTGCACAAACAATCATAATAACTGAGAAATTGACCTCACAACCAGGCACAAACAATCAACAACCGTGAAACCGACATCACAGCTTTTAGAAGTGTGAAAAACATTTCAAACTTATTCACATCACAACGAACAACCGTGAAATAGACCTCACAAAGCTTGTTCTATGAAAGAATGACATAAAAACAATGAAATTGACCTCACGCTTATGCACAATAACCGAGAAAGTGACCTCACAATCATAACCGAGAAATTGACCTCACAGCTTGTGCACAAACAATCATAACCGAGAAATTGACCTCACAGCTTGTGCACAAACAATCATGAATAATGTATAAATAACGGGTAAAACACACATACTAAGTAGCAAAAAATCTATTATCGAGATTCGAGATTCGGGACTAATAAAGTGAGTGGAGTATAGTATATTTTCATGTAATGTAACCACAAGACTTTATTGATATGTTTTCTTTTTACTTTATCCAGTTCTCGCAGAGGCATCTAGAAAGATTGCCACATGCCGAACAACAATATAAGAGAAACCCAAAGCTCGTATCAATTTTTTTCGATCATAGGCTGAAATATAAACCGTTATGTCAAGAATACTTCGACTTGATTTGAATATCGCTGCCATCTTTTGCACCAAAACAACTCTTATTTGCACGAAAATTGATTCTTTTAGTCTTGGACTTTATTGACGTGCGTTGCTGTGACCATCCTCTCGCCATTAGTTTGGTTTTGAGCTTTAGAAAAAGGAGTTTGGGCCCTCACCCCGGTTCTTTGTTTGCTTGAGCTATTCCTTTGTTTTGTGTATTTCTTCCATCTTGGTGTTCAGCTTGATGGTATTTTCTTGCTTTAGATGAGTAGCTTTCTCATCTATCTTCAAAACACTCCATTTTTATCTCAGCTTGCTCTTCTTTGGTATCCCGCATTTAATCGTTCATATAAAAGAACAAACATACATAACCCTCATCCAAGCTATTGCAAAGAAATCTACCGTCCCAAATCCATGTTAATTGGTGTCTATATATGAGTACATTCCTTATGTTATTTAGCATCAAAATTGAAGTTGCAAGCATACAGTTCCACATTCCTCCATAGTCATGGTGGTGTTGAACCATGAATCCTTGGTATCGTGCAACTTAAGGCGCTCAAACTTGAGAAACCCGTCTCCATTTTTGCAATCCAAGGCTACCTTCCTCACACACCCATTCGCCCAATCACTATTATCCCACTGATCCTTGTTTTGGGGAACAAACTTGTTCGTACATCCGCAAATTGGTGCACCGCCACTATTACAGCTACCATAAGCACCACAGTGATCGTAGTAATCACAGCTTATCAATCGGTGTAGCCACGTAAATCACCCAGTCGCGTGTTCGATTCACCCATATCAAGCGTTGCACCCGGCCACTCGGGTTTAATGCAATCTGTGATACGATTGAGCTGTTGAAAGCAGTGTTAAAGCTATAGTAAAACTTCCTTCTCATTGAACTCCAAGCTCGTACGTATAAATGGTATTATTGACTATATCTCGGGATCCCATTAAATCGAAGACCATTCCAAGGCCCCGATCGAGACAAAGAAAGTTGAACCATTCTCGCAGAGTAATGTGTGGGTATCCAAGAGCAGTGCAATACAAAGAATAACTACCCCGAGCCGGATCATCGCACTCTTCCATGATGAAATATGTGTTTCTTTACCTCGTTACAAAATTCTTTCCCGATTTCATTCGTGCAAAAGAGTATCACTGATAATCAAAGCCTTGCCACAAGAAGTTCTCTGGATTCTCGTCATTTGCATCTTTAATCACAAGATTTCCAGAATCAAGAAACAAAACCATTTTCCAATCTCCTGAGGCTCTAGTTAACCCTTAAAAACAAAAATCGAAAGAAACTTAGTAAATTTTATCCTGAAAGAGAAAAATTACAATATTCCAAAAATTACAGTATTCCAAATTATCACCAATTCACCAACAAAATTGAAAATCAAGAGCATTTCTATACTCCATCAACCAAACGAGTAAACCAAATAGCTTAACCTTGTTAATATTGTTGTCAATCAAGAGATTAATGACGGTGGAGGGTGAGAGACTGTGGAGAGAAATGGTTCCCCAATTGACGCCTATTCCAGATTCCACCATTGGAGACCAAATAAAAGCTCCGATCAGGGCTACTACTAGGTGAGGGAGAAGAGACCATTTCTTTCTGTCTCCGTCACAATCTGTCGATGTCATTCACCTCACCGATAATTGCGTCAAGAACAAGAAATTTCACGCCGGAATTGCGATTAGAGATAGAAAGAGCCGCCGGAATTGCGATTAGAGAGATGCGATTAGAGTGAGAAAGAGTACGTGCAGGGGTAGTTTGGCCATTTAAATTGTTATAAAGTGGGTTAGGGACTCTACGGTCGTTTTAATTTAAACTTTAGGATCCTAAGGTAGAATTTAAAATGTATTGTTTTTATTGATAAATTCCACCCTATCAAAAGATCTTATTGGTAAAAATCCCTTATATTTATTTCTTATTTTCGTCATTAATTTTAATAGGTTGATTAGAGATGATTTTAGAGTAGATTTTGAGGAGATTTACTAGTTTTTGAGTCCTATTTAGTTACCATATAGGTTAGGAGTAATTCTAGAAGGTTTAGGATTGTTTTTCAAGTTTTATGGCCACTATAAAATAGGCCTAGTGATGTAATCCGAAAATTAGCTTTTGATTAATAAATTTGAAGAGTTTTCTCTTTAATTTCTGGTGGATTCCAGTTATTGTGTTTTAGGGTTCTTCGCTTGAAGAATTCTTGTGTTTAGTAAGCTAAACACGAATCTATCGTGCTTCCGTGCTGCGTCATATGTAGTCACCTCAAACGGAGTTTAGGCGACTATTATGACTATTGGTCGCCTTAAGATGTTTAGGTGACCGGTATTTGACGACAAATTTTGGTCGCCTAAAGTATCAGCTCGTTTGTGTGTGGTCTTATCTAGCTTTATCAAAATATCTCTGAAAAGATACCTCAATAGTGACATAAAAAATAGTATTGCTACAGTCAATAATTTAAAGTTGCTATCAATAGTTACATCAAAAATAGTGTTGCCCAGTCCATTATTTAAAGTATTGTCGTACTCTCTCTTGTTGAATAACTCTAATTTCTTGATACAATTCGGACAAATTTCTTTTCAAGTAACTCAACGTTAAGTTAAGGTTTTGGCAAATTTTTTGTTTGCCTATTGAAATTACTGTCATCCCTAGTTTTCTCTTTTTTGGTTTTCATGATTTTTCAATTGCCCACCAAATGTTTGTCAAAATGTCTCTTTCAAAATTTTCTTTTGATGTAGCTTTCTTTTGTTTGGCAAATCTTTCTGCCCTAACTTGTTACATCCTTGGCTAGTTAGTAGGTAGTTTGATGATTTGCAGATTCTCTTTAAAGAATATTGTTTTCTGATTTACAGGGTTCTATTTACTATCCAAGGTTGTCTCGACTTTACAGTTGTACATGATGTTCTATTAGAAAACATTAAATGCTTATATGATACTAAAATGAAATTTTCATGTTATTGTTTTATTCTCTAAAACTAATAAATGTTTACTTATCCAGATAATGATTAAGAATACATTAAACTCAATACTAGACCTCTGTTTTGGGATGCACTCTATATAGTAATCTTTGTATTGTGTAAGCAGCAATAGCAATTTTAATAAGAGTTCTCTTTGCTCCTTATACTTTTGGACATATTCTCACTTAATTATATTTCAGATCTTCAGTGAATCAAGAATTGTGGAGTACTGCATAACAGAAAACTTGATTTCACCTGGAAAAAAAAGAGGTATTGTACTGCAATTCTGTTGTGATTCTTTTTTTTTTTTTTGAAGTTCAATTGGGTTGTCTCTTAATAAGCTTTTGCATTTGCATTTCGGTGACTGATCAGATACTCATCGATAACAAGCAATACTACAAGATAATGTTTGACTTGCTTTAACTTATCTTACAATTTTAAATGACGTCTCGTCACATGATCTCAAAGTTTAACCTCTCCCAACAAGCACCTTCCTCTAGTGTGAGTGTGAGTCGTATGCCACACACTCTTATGACACCCGCACCTCCAATTGCCTCACCTCCTTCTCCACCTCCGGTTGGCTCACCCCCTGTTGCTCGTGCTCCAAAATATGCTCGTCGTAAACATAGTAAAGTAGTTAAGGCTCCTACGATTTTTGGCCAAGAATCTGATGAGTTTATACATTGCGAGACTGTCTTATGTCTTTTTTTCTAATAAACTCCTATATGATTTAACTTATACTATTTTTATTATATAGTGCGCCCACGTAAGAAAGTTCGTGGTACATGTCGGATGATAAAAAGTCAAAAGATTGTGCTTGCAAATGGGAATAGAATCAAAAGTTGTTTACGATGAGCGTTTCCGTGGAGCAGAAAAAAGTCAAATTCATAGTTTGCTTGTACATGATATTGGTGCAATTGTTCGAACTCATTGCCCAATGGATGTGCCCTCTTTTGATGATCTTTCAACTACTAAAAAATGTGATCTTCGTGATTTTCTCACGGTTAGTATTCTTAAACTTAATATATTGTATGTATGTGATTAAGTTGATTAATATTCTATTATTTTTTCATGTAGTTACTTATTTATTTCATGTTTGCAAAATTTAGGTATGCTTCGACATCGACGAATCTCATTGGCGTAAGTTATGTGATCACTTAATGACCCCGAAATTCCAAGTAAGAGTTAATTTGTTTGTAAATTTAATATACTCAATTGTACAAAGTATTCATATGTGTGTTTCTATTTATGTTTATTTGCTCGGTAAGCATTTATATGTTAATATCATCAAAACATATTATATAGAGTTTGGGATCCTTTAACCGATCGTGCATCAGAGGAACATTTTTAAGTACTAACCATGTAATTTGATATTCCTTATTTTGGTTAAATAGAAAAAATCAGCTGCGAACAAGGGTAACCATGGAAAGAAGCTGTTAAATCATCATGGTGGAGCCAAAACAAGATTCAAGATCTAATGGTATATGAATATTATCCATTAATGTTATATTATTTGATTATTTTTGTCTTTTCTTTATTTTATTTTATATCTTTGTAGGAAAAGGGCTCAAAATTTCCAGCAGTTGATAACTTTAAGAATGTTTATGTCACGCCAGATAATCCAGTAGCAGCTCCTTTATATGTTAGTGTTTTCTCATACATGTATGATTTTTTAAATAATTTTTTAGTATAATTTATGAGTTTCATAGTGTTTTTAATTTCAGAAAAGATGCAAGAAAAGATAACTGATTTCAATAAGGACTATGAATCTCAGTTTGCACTCGACACCCCGTTAGACGAAATTCCACTTCCTGGTCCAGAAATAGGAATGAAAATATTGACAGAGACTCTTGAGGAATTGGGTCCGAATATTGAGAGTTATGTGAGGGATATGGGTCGTGGGATGGTACGTGATGTTAAACACCGATTGCCACATTCAACATCTCAAGCATCAATCAATAAAGTGAAGGAACTAGAAGAATAATTGGGCCAATCACAAGATGAAGTGAAAGAGTTAAAAGAAGAAATGGCGTCTCAAACAAGTATGTTTAGCAAACTTCTTGATGTGTTGAAAGCTAATGGTATACAATCGCTTGATGGCATTATGGCTCAATCTACATCGACGACTAATCAAGTTTGAACTTGATCCAAACTAATTTTATGTTTAAAAACTTTATGGAAATTTTTGGTGAAGTATTTGATGGCAATACTTTAGTGATAATATTTTGAGGGAGTATGCTGATGGTACTATTTAGATGGTCGTTTTTTATTTGAACATTATGCTATATTAATTAGTATTGTTACATATGTTATTTTTAGTTAATTTCTATGCTTGTTGTAAAACAAGGCAGCTGGCTAAGGCAGCAAGGAATTGGGCCGGCCAGGGGAAGGCTTGGTCGAGGAAACAAGGCTGTGGCCGAGAGCTGGCCGCACGCTGCTGCACCAGGGCCGAGCGACCGCGTTCATGGCCTAGCCTTGAATCAGTGACGGATTTTTGTGACCGAATTTTCTTGTTTTAGGTGACCAGCTAAAAAGTAGTCGCCTAAAAGTAACCTAATGCGACAAATTGTTTGTCGCCTAAACGTAATTTAAGGTGACGAGGTTTGTTTGTTTGTCGCCTAAACGTAATTTAAGGTGACGAGACTTTGTGGCCTTAATTTGGTTACTTAGGAGACCAAAATAATTTTGTCACCTATGAATACTTTGGCGAGAAGATGAACTCGTCGCTTAGGAAAATCTTAAGTGACCAGGTGTAGTAATCGTCACCTAAAACCTAAGGCTAAGAGGTTTTGAACTCGTCGCTTAGGAAATATTCAGGTGACCAGGTATAATTTTCGTCGCCTAAAACCTAAGGACGAGAGGTTTGTGTGACTAAGCTTTGGTGACGAAGACAGGTTGCCATAAGTTTATGGCGACGGATTTCAGGATAAGGTGACCAATTTTCTTTGTCGCCTAAACTGTGATTTCTAATAGTGAATACTTCTTTCTTTTTTAATATGACTTATTTGTAATACTTACAACAACTATTCACTTACTATTTTGTACCCAACTTTCTCTCTCTTACCCAGTTACAACACCTATTTTTATAACATTATTTCTTAATTCTCGTTTTGAACAGCAAATGGGTAAAGATTTTTCGGATGAAGGGACTACTTGCTTTCCGTTTCGGAAATCACTTTCATTTTCATTTTAAACTCAATCCATAATTTCTCTGTTCTAAAAGACCCCGCCTAAGGGCGCCTAGGCCCCGCCTAGGCGCTAGGCCCCTCTCCAACGCCTAGTTCTAAGTCCCGCCTAGGTCCTAACTAATCCCGACTAATCCCGATTAGTCCCCGACTAGTCCCCGCCTAGGCGCTAGGCCCGGCTCCGCCGCCTAGCATCCGCCTAGCGCTTTTTAGAACCTTGCATAATTTTATAAAACTTATTTATCCCTATGTAATTCTAAAAAATGTGATTAATATCATTTTTAATTGTGAATCAATACTATACCAAAAAAGAAATCAATAATAATTTTAAAAATTGTATAGGAATAATCAGTTTTTAATAAAATTATGTTCAAGTTTCAATTGAGATTATGATGAAAATCGAAGTAAAGTAAGACTATGTTTTCGAGTGAGGGAGCATAAATAAATGTCAAAAATTCATTTTAAAAGTCACTCTAAAAGTATGTGTTTTATATATATATATATATATATCAATGGCAAATATTCATATATATTTTTGTTATCCAATTTTTAAATATTTAATTAACGATAATAAAATGACTAGCAAAATTTATTTTAAAAAAAAGGTATTTAGTGACATTTTTTTTTTTGCAAAAAAAATATATTTATTTTGAGACAAAGATCTTTTGAATTTGAACATTCATATTATTGTGACCAAGGAGGCAACTTGGTCCAGATATGATGTGCGACATCTACTATATATAATAGCAAAAGTTTTTCAAGCTCTTAGAAAACTCCAAGTGGCACAATATCATTGGCCAATCTTTCTATCATCCACCAATCACAATCATCCATTTGAAATTCAATTAGTAACTTTTAAAATTTAAAGGGGTTGATAAATGCATTTATCAACTATAAATAAGAAATTTTTGTCCATTCAAAAAAAAATAAAAATTTAAAAGATAGTTTTGGTAAAATCATAACTTTTTTTTTTTTGTAAATTGCATCTTTTTGAGGTAATTTTTAATAAAAACTCCAAATAATAATAATAGTAATAATAGTAATAATAACAACAAAAATAATAATAGTAATAGTTATAGTAGTAGTAGTAGTAATAATAATAACAATAATCTACTATATATAATAGCAAAAGTTTTTCAAGTTCCTAGAAAACTTCAAGTGGCACAATATCATTGGCCAATCTTTCTAACATCCACCAATTACAATCATCCATTTGAAATTCAATTAGTAACTTTTAAAATTTAAAGGGGTTGATAAATGCATTTATCAACTATAAATACGAAATTTTTGTCCATTAAAAAAAAATAAAAATTTTTAAAAATTGTTTTGTTAAAATCATAACTTATTTGTTTTATTTTTTGTAAATTGCATCTTTTTGAGGTAATTTTTGATAAAAACTCCAAATAATAATAATAATCTACTATATATAATAGCAAAAAAATTTCAAGATCCTAGAAAACTCCAAATTGCACAATATCATTGGCCAATCTTTCCATCATCCACCAATCACAATCATCAATTTGAAATTCAATTAGTAACTTTTAAAATTTAAAGGGGTTGATAAATGCATTTATCAACTATAAATACGAAATTTTTGACCATTCAAAAAAACTAAAAAATTAAAAAAATAGTTTTGGGAAAATCATAATTTTTTTATTTTTTTTTTGTAAATTGCGTCTTTTTGTGGTAATTTTTGATAAAAACTCCAAATAATAATAATAATAATAATAATAATAATAATAATAATAATAATAATAATAATAATAACAACAACAACAAAAATAATAATAGTAATAGTTATAGTAGTAGTAATAATAATAACAACAACAACAACAACAATAATAATAATAATAATAATAATAATAATAATAATAATAATAATAATAATAATAATAATAATAATAATAATAATAATAATAATAATAATAATAATAATAATAATAATAATAATAATAATAATAATAATAATAATAATAATAATAAATACAATAATAACAATAATAGAAAAATATTATTCTATTCATTCTAAGTGTCATTTGACTTTATGACGTGAAAGTTCACATGACATTATTTAATTGGCTCACTTAAGAAGTGCACAAAAGTAATTTTAAAACACAAATAGAAACATTATGCGTATAAAATTCTCAAGAACTCATACCATGTCACCATTGGCTTACACATAGTCTTCCATGGAACAAGATGACCCCCCCCGGCCCTTTCCTTTTGTTGAGAAAATTCTAGAAACATGCTCTATATTATTAGTCAAACTTATGGGATCCTATAAGTAAAAAGGAGGTACTCTTAGTCCCTACAAGAAGAAGACCCTCCTAATAGTCAAGCCTATGTTCCTAAAATGCAACCTTCTTGACTTGAGTTTCTCCCAACTCCCAAGGGAAACCCAAATAGGCAATGAGACCCTACTTGCTAAATCACCTTGGCATGATTTTGACTATTCAATTTTTTCTTCTTCATGGAATTGTATATCAGCAACTTCCTTTAATTAAGAACATTATTTCATGGAATTGTATATCAGCAACTTCTATAACTTCCATTAAAATTTATAGAAGTTGAAATTTGAAAATTCAAATAAATTTCAAAAGTTGAAATTTGAAAATTCAATCTTCCATATATACTTTGAATTTTTTGAAATCATCCTGTTTTAGTTCAAACTGCCATATATACTAAAACCACAACAAGAATCCGCATGTATATATGAACTTAGATTTGATCATAAACAGACGCAAAATTATCAAGAATCCTCCATTGAGGACTTGCGCACTAGAAGAAGAAGATCTCATCGGCCACCTCCGCCTCCTATCTCCAGTTAGTGTGTGTATTTCTATGTGTTTATACAACTGTTTTTATTTTTTGCTTTTGATTCATCCTAACTAATCTACTGCCAAAAGGGTAATCTGATTTTAAATTTTCAAAAGGGATTTTCCAACTGTGACCCTAAATTTATGAAATAATTTATTCGAATAAATATGAATTATTCAACAAATTCATATTTCAAGCTAGAACTAAACACCAACTCTAATAGAATATGCTGCGTAAAAACCTTATAACAAATAAATCGAGTGTGCCGAACTATTAATTATTCTGACAGGCTAACAACAATATTACAAGAAAATTATCACTAAATAATAATAGAAAATAACTTACAAAAAGTAGTATCTTGTTTCCATTTAGACTTCCTTATGCATTCACCTTGATCTCCACAAAGTTTAGAAAATTTGCACTAGGTTTGAATATAAGTGGTATTCCAGTGATTAGGTTAAATTATACTCCCTCCGTTCCATAAAGATGTTCCTATTTGACTATTCGAGCATTTTAGTGGTATATGAGATTACAGGTGATTTTCAAATACATTTTGTTTAACATTATGTATACTTATCTATATTTTAAAAGTTATAATAAGACTAAAATATAATAATTTATGTAGGGTGGTTCGTCTTCTTCGGATGTTGAGGATATCAGGTCATTTGCAAATTTGTTATTATCCGTCGGTGATAGGACTGTAGGTGATAAGTAACAACTGCTTTTAAGATATAGATACGTATTTTATCCGTTGGTTATCACTACCTCTGTCTCAAAAGCCTTACTACCTTTGTTGCAATTTATGTACTATATCCGTCTTAATATTAGTAAAAACTGCTTCATAATTTTCCGGTCTTCTCTCAATTTTAATATTGATTTTTACTTTCTTTTAAGTTCATATTTTTACTAATATTTATTTATTATATGTTGGTTATTACTGCAGGTGATAAGAACCATGGTGAAATTGAAATCAAAATACCATATGAAATATTGATAAGAGATTCTATCAATACCATTTCAGCTATCGTGGATTGCATATACCCGAACTTAATGCAGAATAAAGATGTTGATGGATTTTTCCAGAATCGGGCTATACTTGCACCAACAAATGAAATTGTTGACAGTATTAATGAGTATGTTATGTCGCTCTTTCCTGAAAAAGAAGTGGAATACATGAGTTCTGACGCCATATGGAAAGACGAGGAATTTAACCAATCAGCCGAAGATATATTTTCAACTGAATTTCTAAACACCGTCAAGTGCTCTGGAATACCTAATCACATACTGAAGCTAAAGTTTGGATGTATTGTCATGTTGTTACGAAATATAGATCAAGTTCAGAATTGTGTAACGGTACAAGATTGATCGTTACAAATCTAGGTACGCAAATCAATTTTGTTAGTATATAATTATACATTTATACCATTAATTATTTGACATAAAACATACTGTTATTTTAATATATATATATATAGGTAAGCACGTTGTCGAGGCGGTAATGTTGTCCGGAAAGAATGTTGGTAAGAAGGTGTTGATACCGAGGATGATTATGTCACCTTCTGATACAACAAAATTTCCGGTTAGGTTTCAACGGAGACAATTTCCACTGGCCATTTTTTTGCAATGACGATAAATAAAAGTCAGGGTCAGTCGCTAGCTCATGTTGGCCTTTTTCTTCCAACACCAGTATTTAGTCATGGACAATTATATGTTGCTTTTTCTAGAGTAACTACAAGAAAAGGACTTAAAGTGCTTATATGTAATAGTCATGAACAGTCAGATAACACGACTACAAATGTTGTGTACAAAGAAATTTTTGACAAGTTGTAATATATTACATAAAATTATCTCATTAATTTTTTGAATTGTATTTCACTTTTACCTCAGTATTTTATTTCCCATCGGGGACCGACGGATTACTACTAGTTAAATAAAGAGCAAAAATGTAGATATAGTATCCAAATTATAGGTCTAATTTGAATTTGATACATAAATTTTTTTTGTTGTATATAATGTATTCAACTATTTTTTTTATTGCATTTAAGGTAACTTCCCCTAATGATATTCATTTATCAGATAAATAGAAATGTGAACGATACGTGACATAATTTTTAGGATTAACTAATAATTTGGTCCATAATTTATTAGTTTGGTCCCTCATGAATATTTTTTATTAGTTTGGCCCTTTTTTGTTGTCTTTTATTGCAGGTATGTCCTTTATATTGGTGGAATATTCAAAACTATCGAAACTACCCCGGATTAAATTATTGTTTGGTCCCTAAATTTGCCAGCTATTATTATTTTGATCCCATATGATTTATTTTTTTGTTACTTCCGTTTGTCATAATGTATTTTATTTTATTTTTTGCTAGATTGCATATTTTCATGTATTTTTGTCAATTTCCAAACTAATAATGCAAATAAAAAATTTAAATGCCCCTAAGTTAATTAATTAACTCCAAAAGAGTTTTAATCATTTTTTCTCCCTCTTTTATCAATTAATAAATTTCAAAAAGTAAAGAAAATTGAGAAATCTATACAATTCAAGTTAGGCAATTATAAATATTTTTCAATTGATTCACGTTATTTTTTAACCAAAAAATTATTTTTATTATTTATTATAAAAAAATGAAAAATCATCATCAATGTAATAGTAAGGGCATTTTTTAATATGCATGTGTTAAAAATCAGCAAAAACATACTCCCTCCGTCCCTGGTAAATATGCACTTTTTGGGAGGGTGCGAGAATTAAGGAGAAAAGTGAAAAAGGTGATGTGTTGTGAGTGTAGATGGTTGGGTAGGAGAGAGAAAGTGGAGTAAGTGGGTAATGGTTGTGATTAGAGAGAAGTGAGTCTCATTTTCATTTTGAGAAAGTGCAAATTATTGTGGAACATCCAAAAGAGATAATTTTGCAGATTATCATGGGACGGGGGGAGTATGTAATATAAGTCAATAAAAAACATCAAAATGGGCTAAACTGATAAAAAGTATCAAGTTTAACGACCAAATTAATATACTCCCTCCGTCCCAACATAAGCTTTCCACTTTTGGCATTGCACGCAAATTAAGAAAATTGGTGAAAAGAAAAAATGTTGTGAGTGTAATTTGAAAATAGGAGAGAGAATGAGTGGAGGAAATAGTAAATTTAAAAAGTATTGTGAGTGTAATAGTGAATTAGGAGAGAGAATGAGTGGAGAAAATAGTAAAGATTCTTTGTCAAAAAAGGAAAGTGGAAGCTTTTAACGGGACACTCAAAATGGCAAAATGGGAAGCTTCGGCTGGGACGGAGGGAGTATAGTGCAAGGATATTCTTGATATTTATGAACATTTCACGGACATAATGGGCATACTGGCAAAAAAAATTCAACATAAAGGGATCAAACTAATAAAATATATTCATGAGGGTCCAAATTAATAAAAAAATGTCAAGTTTAGGGAACAAATTATTTTATAATCCTAATTTTTAAGGGGTAAAATAGAAAAGAACACCCTGAAAATATAAATCCCTCTCCGCCCTTGCCTTCTTCCCCGATACTCCACTGCCCTAGCCCAAATCAATTGACTAAGGAAACAAAAAAGCTCCATTGAAACTTCATCTCCTAGCTCTTTTTGGACCAATCCTCACAGGTCCGGTAACAGAAAATCCGACCCTTCTCCGTCTGTGGCGGTGGAAAGCTGAAAGAAGAAAGGCAGGCAGGAAGTTGAGCCAGCCTTCGTAGAGATGGACATTTCCAATGATGTTGCTGGCTGCTGCTGTCAGAGAATTGATAATCAGACCTCAACACAGAAACCAAAATCTTGATACACCCATTGAACCTCACCATTTGTTCTCTCCCTTTATTGCACTTACCCAACAAGCCCAATATTTCAACTGCCCTTTCAAACCCTAAACTTACATCCCTAATCAAAATCGGAACTGCACCATACTCCACCACCCTCCTCTGGTTAGCCGGAATCAATGGTTGCTACTCTGATTGAGACAACGGTTGTTGAATTGAAACTAGGTAGAAGCAGTGGCGGATCTAGGATTCATAGTGAGGGGGTCAAATTTAACATAACAAAAAAAAATGAAATTACACTATTAAAAACAATAAAACTTAAAGCAAATACATAAAGTCTATTTTTTCATTGTCATGAGTTTGAATCTCCGAAAATTAATGTTCAATATTGTATTCTGTGATTATTTTATTTTAAATATGTCAAATGTATCAAATCATTATGATGACTTATGTTGGACTTATGTTGGACTGAACCGTGTATAAAAAGGCGACAAAAATAAACACTCTCTTCGTCCCTAAATAAACGTCCAAATTTCATTTTAAGGTAAACTCTGAAAATATGTATCTTGTATACATTTTAATAACAAAAATGCATAAATATTACTATTATCCACTTTTCAAACATTTAAATACACATTACAAAAATGCATAAATGTCTACTTTTTAAAAATTGAGTTATTACAATTAAATCCTTAAGTTTCACTTTTGACACATAAGCACCTCAATAAAATTTATAACTTTTTATTTAAAATTTTCAATATTATAACTTTACTACAAAAATTTCCTATTTATCTATTTAGACATTATATAATTAAAATTAATTTATTAACATCTAAAATCACGTAAATGATCAAAATATCAAAATAAACCCATAATTATTTCAATTACCATATAATGACTAACATGAGATGCAATGCACCCCACCCCCACGTGCTCAACACGTGATCAAAATAGTGCCTAGGTTTAGGGCCGTGACAAAAAACATACATGTATTGATTAGTATGACTTAAACCCAAATTGTCAGCTATTCACAATAATCGCATTTTAGAATTTTGTACATTATTATGTGATGGGAGGATTTTTAGTTTGATTTAAATATAATGAATATGTGTAGTAGTAATTGAATAGTGAACATATAAATTAGAATGTTCAAAATGTTGGAGTTTTTTTTAATGGGAATGGGAGGTTTATTAATTACTCCTGCCTTTCCAAATGAATGTCTATTGTTTGAAAACTTTGTCCCTAAATGGTTTTTTACCAATTTGTTTTTCATTATTCATTTATATTTTCATAACTAAAATTTTAGTAAGTGGATATCAAGAATATTTATACATTTAAGACAGAGAAAGTATCGAATTGAGACTAATGTTGGGTTGTTTCTATAAAATCAATATAGGCTCAATGCAATGTGAGGTTTGTTTTGTAATTGGTGTACTGTGCTTAAATCTGCCACTTCTATGCATTGTTTTTTAATGATTTTAATTGATTTTGGTATGTGTGTTACAAAAGAAGCGGAAAAGGAAAGTGAACCACTGAGAGAAGTTCCTGGTGAAAGTGATTAGGATGGCTATCGATCACCTACGGTTATATTGTTTAACGATTGAGCGTCGCTTTTCGGGTCCGTGATATTCTTTATAGAATTGGTTGGATATCTGTGTATGATTGAATTTTGTTACTGCTTTCCATGTGTTGTATAGGTTTAGATAAATTATACAGAGTAATTGTTGAATATGGTTTCACTAGGTAATGCAGATGATATGCAGTGGCTATTGTCTATTGCAAAGTCTTAAAATATGGGAAGTGTCGGTTGCATTAAAATTGGATTGCAGTAAATTTAAAATTTTTATTAGGGTATTGTTTCGTCTGATTGTGGGAGCAATATTAGGGGTTAGTTCATAGTGTCTTAACTTTCTTTGTCGCTAAAATCTACCCCTTAATTTTTTTTGGCTTTGTCACTGCTAACACTAGTGAGTAACCCGTCGATCCCAGACGGGGGATAAAACACTGAGGTAAAAGGTAAATATAAATACAATTCAAAAAATTAATAAGATATTTTTATTTAATATATTACAACTTGTCGAAAACTTCTTTGTACACAACATTTGTAGTCATGTCATCTGATTGTTCATGACTATTACAAATAAGTACTTTAAGTCATTTCCTTGTAGTTACTTTTAAAAAAACTACATATAATTGTCCATGACTAAATACTAGTCTTGAAAGAAAAAGGCCAACATGAGCGAGCGACTGACCCTGACTTTTATTTATCGTCATTGCAAAAGAAACGGTCAGTGGAAATTGTCTCCGTTGAAAACTAACCGGGAAATTTTTTGTATCAGAAGGTGACATAATCATCCTCGGTATCAACATCTTCTTACCAATATTCTTTCCGATATATATATATATATATATATATATATATATATATATATATATATATATATATATATTAAAATAACAATATATTTTATGTCAAATAATCAAATAATTAATTGTATAAATGTATAATTATATACTAACAAAATTGATTTACTTACCTATATATATATTAAAAACAAACAAATATTTTTTATACGATAAACTCAGGAATACAGAATATTAGTAATTTATACCATTGATCAGAATACTAATGAAACAATAACGATAACAAAATCCTACCATTGCTGATGTTAGATAAAAAAAAAAGTATAATTTTCCTATTCACATATCTAACTGAAAATAGGCTTAGTTGGGTGAGTTAGGTGAACTACGCTTTAAAGTTCAAAAATTAGCTCTATCATGCCACTTTCTAATTGAATTTTTTTGGACATTCATTTTAGAACGGAGGTAGTATTATACATACAGAACAATGTTCACAAATCAGCAAAAGAAAAAGTAAAAATTAGCATATGCCTCGTCGATACTCGACGGGGCATAGTGAAATTAATTAAATTAACGTAATATATAGTTAGCATTAATTGAACGTTTAATTTATATTTTATAGTAAAATAAAAACAAAATTATTCGTGCTTCAATCCATTTTCATTTTTAACTAATTTATTTTATAAAATCAACCCCTATAAATTTTAAAAGTTACTAATTGAATTTCATATAGATGATAGTGATTGGTGGATGATGGAAATATTGGCCAATAATATTGTGCCACTTGGAGTTTTCTAGGAGTTTGAAAAACTTTTCCTATTATATATAGTAGATTCAAAACTCTTTTTTTTTCGGATTTGTGAGTGACTTCTTTATAATCTCTTTTGACTTATTTTGATTAGGATTTGTTTTTTATATTTATGTTTGTGTTTATTATTTTGATTTTAATTTTATTTTAATTTTAATTTTAACTTTTATTTTATAAATTTTCATCTTTATTTTGATTTTATTTCTTGCTTTTTTCTATTTCTTGTATGTTTGTGAATGTTTCTTTCACTTTTTAATTATTAGAATTTTAATTTTCGTTTTTTATTTGCATTTTATTTTTTCGTATGTTTTTATATTGATATTGATTTTCTTTTGTGCATTAGATTTTTTTCTTTCTTAATTATTAAAGTTTTTTTATTTTGCTTTTACTCTTTTTGTAAGACAATTATTTGTGCTTCAATCAATTTTCATTTTTAACTAATTTATTGTATAAAATCAACCCCTATAAATTTTAAAAGTTACTAATTGAATTTCAAATGGATGATTGTGATTGGTGGATGATGGAAAGATTGGCCAATGATATTGTGTCACTTGGAGTTTTCTAGGAGCTTGAAAAACTTTTGCTATTATATACTCCCTCCGTCCCAACATAAGCTTCCCACTTTTGGCTTTGCACGCAAATTAAGAAAATGGGTGGGAAGAAAAAATGTTGTGAGAGTAATTTGAAAATAGGAGCGAGAATGAGTGGAGGGAATAGTAAATTATAATGGTGTTGTGAGTATTAAAATAATGTAGGAGAGAGAATGAGTGAAGGAAATAGTAAAGATTCTTTGTCAAAAAAGGAAAGTGAAAGCTTTTAACGGGACACCCAAAATGGCAAAATGGGAAGCTTCTACTGGGACGGAGGGAGTATAGTAGATTCACAAACTCTTTTTTTTTTCAGATTTGTGAGTAACTTCTTTATAATCTCTTTTAGCTTATTTTGATTAGGATTTGTTTTTTATATTTATGTTTGTGTTTATTATTTTGATTTTGATTTTGATTTTGATTTTGATTTTGATTTTGATTTTGATTTTGATTTTGATTTTGATTTTGATTTTGATTTTGATTTTGATTTTGATTTTGATTTTGATTTTGATTTTGATTTTGATTTTGATTTTAATTTTAATTTTAATTTTAATTTTAATTTTAATTTTTATTTTATAAATTTTCGTTTTTATTTTGATTTTATTTCTTGTATGTTTGTGAATGTTTCTTTCACTTTTTAATTATTAGAATTTTAATTTTTTATTTGCATTTTATTTTTTCGTATGTTTTTATATTGATATTGATTTTCTTTTGTGCATTATATTTTTTTCTTTCTTAATTATTAAAGTTTTTTTTTTCATTTTGCTTTTGCTCTTTTTGTAAGACAATAATTTGTGCTTCAATCAATTTTCATTTTTAACTACTTTATTGTATAAAATTAACCCCTATAAATTTTAAAAGTTACTAATTGAATTTCAAATAGATGATTGTGATTGGTGGATGATGAAAGATTGGCCAATGTTATTGTGTCACTTTGAGTTTTCTAGGAGCTTGAAAAACTTTTGCTATTATATATAGTAGATTCACAAACTCTATTTTTTCGGATTTGTGAGTGACTTTTTTATAATCTCTTTTAGCTTATTTTGATTAGGATTTGTGTTTTATATTTATGTTTGTGTTTATTATTTTGATTTTTATTTTGATGTTAATTTTAATTTTAACTTTTATTTTATAAATTTTCGTCTTTATTTTGATTTTTTTCTTGCTTTTTTTCTATTTCTTTTATGTTTGTGAATGTTTCTTTCACTTTTTTATTATTAAAATTTTAATTTTCGTTTTTTATTTGCATTTTATTTTTTCGTATGTTTTTATATTGATATTGATTTTTCTTTTGTGTATTAGATTTTTTTATTTCTTAATTATTAAAGTTTTTTTTATTTTGCTTTTGCTCTTTTTGTAAGACAATTATTTGTGCTTCAATTCATTTTCATTTTTAACTAATTTATTGTATAAAATCAACCCCTATAAATTTTAAAAGTTACTAATTGAATTTCAAATGGATGATTATGATTGGTGGACGATGGAAAGATTGACCAATGATATTGTGTCACTTAGAGTTTTCTAGGAGCTTGAAAAACTTTTGCTATTATATACTATAGTAGATTCACAAACTCCTTTATTTTCAGATTTGTGAGTGACTTCTTTATAATCTCTTTTGGCTTATTTTGATTAGGATTTATTTTTTATATTTATGTTTGTGTTTATTATTTTGATTTTGATTTTAATTTTAATTTTAATTTTAACTTTCATTTTATAAATTTTCGTCTTTATTTTGATTTTATTTCTTGTTTTTTTTCTATTTCTTGTATGTTTGTGAATATTTCTTTCACTTTTTAATTATTAGAATTTTAATTTTCATTTTTTATTTGCATTTTATTTTTTCGTATGTTTTTATATTGATATTAATTTTCTTTTGTGCATTAGATTTTTTTCTTTCTTAATTATTAAAGTTTTTTTCATTTTGTTTTTGCTCTTTTTGTAAGACAATTATTTGTGCTTCAATCAATTTTCATTTTTAATAATTTATTGTATAAAATCAACCTCTATAAATTTTAAAAGTTACTAATTGAATTTCAAATGGATGATTGTGATTTGTGGATGATGGAAAGATTGGCCAATGATATTGTGCCACTTGGAATTTTCTAGGAGCTTGAAAAACTTTTGCTATTATATATAGTAGATTTATTTTTGTGTCAAATGTTGTACCTATTTGTTGTGTACCGTATCAGAGGGATGTCAATATAGATGAATGAGATGATCGGGTAGCTTTTGCAATTCAGCTAGCTATTGTAAATTGTACTCCCTCTGTCCCATAAAACATTACCCCTTTTACTATTTTGGACGTCCCACTTTAAAGTCTTAATTTCCTAAAAAGGAAAAAAAATTTACTATTCTCTCCACTCATTCTCTCTCCTCCCACTCACAACACTTTTCAAATTTACTATTCTCTCCACTCATTCTCTTTCCTCTCACTCACAACACATACTTTAATAACATTATTTCTTATTTTCCGTTCTCAATAGTAATAGTAAAGGGGTAAAGTTATAGGAGCGGAGTATTTCTTTTTTATCTTATAAATAAAAAGAGAAGGAAGAAAACGCACACGCGGTTATGAGTTATCCATTCGCTAATCGCTATCCGTTTAATAAAGTCTCTTTGCTCACTGCAACCAACACTCGCAACCATATACCCCGCCATGGCTTCTCTCCTCAATTCGTCTACCTCAGCCAGAACCTCAATTTTCCTCGACCACCATTCTTCTTTCAAGGTACTCTCTCTCTTTCTCTCTCTCTCTCTCACACACACGCAATTGTAATTGCTAAAGTAATGTAATTAATCAATTTCTTTGCGTGCCAATCAGGGTAATGTCAGACCCCTCAAGGCAACATCTTTCCGGTTCCCTTCACTTGGACTACCCCAAATGAAGACTAAATTGGAAAGAAGACTTACAGTAATCAACATGGGTGCAACAATCACGATTCCGGGTTCCATTTCCAACAGTGTCCGGTTCCGGCTTGACAATTTAGGTCCACAACCGGGTTCAAGAAAGAATCGGAAGAGAAAGGGTAGGGGTCATGCCGCTGGTCAAGGAGGTAGTTGTGGGTTTGGTATGAGGGGTCAGAAATCGAGGTCCGGTCCTGGGGTTCGAAGGGGGTTTGAGGGTGGACAAATGCCTCTTTACCGGAGACTCCCTAAATTGAGGGGTATTGCTGGAGGTAATTTCTCAAACATTTGCTTAATTTCATTGGTTTCATTTTGAGTTTTCTGAGTTGATTTTGCTTGTTCTTGAGTGGAAAGTTGATTTGAATTTACAAAACCCACAACTACCTCCTTGAGGTAATTCTATAAACATTTGAATAACTGCATTGGTTTGTTTTGAGTTCACTAAGTTGATTTTGCCTGTTTTTTGAGTGGAAAATTTGATTGAATTTACCTTGATGTATGAAGTTATAGTTTTAGCATGTTTCATGGGCTTATAGTAGTTACTTCTTCGAATGCACACAATTTGTTTGTGGAAATGTGCGATAGTTTCGTGGGGTCGCAGGGGCAGATTGAAGCACGAGATTACGTTGGCTTGTGTACTAGACTTTTTATGGAATCGAAGTTGTTGACTTGTAATCTTATTGAAAATGTCTAGATTTATGGAGTGCATATGAGGTTGATGCTTATTTGAGCATGCTTTGGCCTCTTTGGCTACATGTTTTGCTAAATCAATTTTCATATCTTGGAAGCAACTTATAGTTAGAGACTAGAGAGCCTTCAATGAGGTAAGGAAATCTGGAGGCAAATCTGGAGGCTTTCTTTCATCTTTTCTCCTTCTCTAATTTTTCATATTATGAATAATTGAGTTTATGTTTCAGCGAGGATGTATGTTCAAAGGTGGAAAGAAATCTTTATGTTTAAGTGCTCCTACTAGACACTTCATTATTAAAAGCTTGAGTACAAATGAAGTAGTATTCCCAGGCCAATGCAAAAACTGGTCATATAATTTATGTATTTGTCACCCGTGAAACATTTGTATTTGCCTTCTTTGAGAGGTTTAAGTCAACAAGTTCTTGCAAAGGGGATACCTGCAGCTGATGTTTTTGGTATAGCATATGACCTCACCGAGGTGCAAGCTTTGGGAGGGACTATCTAACATGAGTGAGGATAATTGAAGTGGGTTGGCCGAGGTTAAAGAAGATTTTATAGGACTGGTGGCGCTCAAGAAGAAATCTATTTGAACTGGAGACTTGTATTACAAAGACAAACCCAAAACGAAAGAGGGTAGCAGAGCTGACTCTAGCGAAGTTGCAGAAGTTAGCTTGTTTTAAGATTTTATAGGATTAGATTTATGGACAATAAAGAAGAGCCTACTAGAAGTTGGTTGAGGATGCAACTACTGAAGACAAATGCAGAGGTTATACTATGTTGTTGTTATTAAACACCCCATAGACAAGTTCGACTATAAAAGACATGGAATTTTACTCAGCTTCTACTTCTTAAAGTAGTCGACGAGATCATTGTAGAATGTTGATGACCTTTCTGTTTCTTTGCGGGATTAATTTCCATATTTCACTTCTTATTTTAGATTGAGGACAGTTTCAAAACAAACCACGAGGAAGAATTACATGAATTAAAATAGTTAATCGAACATCGTTAGCTAAAGAGATACTCATAAAATAACTGATTTCTTATGGTTTCTGTCACTATGGTTACAATGGTATTGGTAAAGTTCTGTTTTTACTGTATATGCAAGGATTCACTTATTGTTCTACTCTTGAGCCTTTGTATGGCTCCCAAGAAGTATCTAGTCATAATGATATTCTTTTTTGTTTTGAAAAAAAAAGTGAAGATTTATATTTTAAAACTTAGAAATGATTAAATGAATATGTTTCTCTGGGACCAACTAATATAGAAAGTAGGACTCTATTTTTGGGACTCACTACATTTTACTGTATATTCCTATTTGCTTGAATATCTTCAGTGGTGTCTTGCACTTGCCTTAATCACAATAGATAAGGTATTATTGTTGTGAAGTCATTATCTTGACAAATGGCAGGGACATAACATTGTTGACACTTCTTGCCCCGCTAAAGAAAATCGTAGAAATCCCTTTTGCAGTGTAAACTTCACTAGGAAAGCATAGGATATAGTGAAGTATATAGAGGATAATAAGCCTCTATCCCAAATCATCTTTCTTGTACCGATGCTTTGAGGGCTGATACTGTAACTGAGATGCTGTTATAACAGCACATGGTGCTATACTTTTTTGCATTTATTTTCTCTCTTTGCGGAAGGTTCTATACTTATGCTTTGTCTAGTTTGTTTGTACCACTTGTTTGGGTCTGTAAGATTGCAAGACCGAGCTAGCTAGTTTAGTTTTAACTTTGACCTCAGTCAAGGATATATCCGCCTCCACTTTTCTACTTATTGGTTATTTTAACTGTTAAAACTGAAGATTCGCCTTGAAATTATTGCCATGATAACGTTCTGAGAATGTTCGAGTAGTATTTATAATTTCTCTTCGTATTTCACTATTTAGTCCACACTATTGTTGGGATTGGAGTCAAAACCATGAAGGAAAATCGCAGGAGCAGTTTCTGGTCATGTGCGCGACCGCGCTGGGCTCTGCGCGACCGCGCTGGAGAATGGACGAGGGCGCGCTTGGCATGGAGGGCGGCCGCGCTGTAGACGGGAAGGAAGAATTCTGGACTGATTCTGTTTCCTAATTTGATCAGATTTCCTCTTGATTGATGTTTCCTTGTGACAGCAATATTTGGAAGACTTGTGAAGAAAGAAGAATACTTTCTTTAGTTAGGAATCCTTTTATTACTAGGATTTGATTTCTTGTTTCCTATAAATACATGTGATAGCCTAGAGACAAATTGTAACATCGGAAAATATTATAGTGAATATTTTGGCTTGGTAGCGCCCCCGGACGTAGTTGTTGTTGCAACGAACCGGGTTAACAATTCTTGTGTGTTCCTTTGTGTGTGATTTACTTTTCGTGTGTGTTGCCCTTATTTTTTCTTCCTAGCTCGGTCCGTTTCCGCTGCGTGGGCGTGATTTTCACAACAACTATGAGCAGCATATACTATACACAATTACTGATTACTTTTTTATTGGTTCAAGGTATGAAAGTGGGATTGCCTAAGTGGGTCCCAGTGAACTTGAAGGATATAGAAACTGCAGGGTTTGAAGAAGGGGAAGAGGTATCATTGGAGTCATTGAAGGAAATCGGCTTGATCAATCCATCTGGGAGAGAAAGAAAACTCCCTCTCAAGGTAAATACATCATCAGCCTCCTATATTTTTGTTCAAGCGTCCAATTATCATCAGTAATCTAATCCTGCTCATAATGCTGTGGCCGATCTAACATACAAGGGGGAGGAGTCAGCTGATTCCCCCTGACTTTTGAACTTTTCCACTATGACCCTTAAATTTGTTGAGATTTATCATATTACTCCTAAAAAAACACGAGCTTCTCAAAATTTACAAATGGCCATCTCATGTATGTACACATATGCGGAAAAAGGATCTGACTATATCCTCAATTTATATTTCGGCTTTAATACTGTAATTTAATTTTTTTTCGTTATCTATATTTTTAACCCCTTGATTATAAATCCTAGATTCGGCACTGTCATAATGTATGTGGTGCTTTTAGATTCTAGGTGATGGGGATTTGAAAGTGAAGTTGAACTTCAAGGCTGGTGCATTTTCATCAGCTGCAAAGGAGAAGCTTGAAGCGGCCGGTTGTTCTTTGACAGTATTGCCTGGGAGAAAGAAGTGGGTCAGAGCCTCCCTTAATAAGAACAAAGAGCGAGCTGATTTATACTTTGCTAAGAAAAGAGCTGCAGCAGCTGAAGCCGAGGCAGCAGCTTCTGCTTGAGCCACTTTCACCCTTCATTGTTGTGATCTTGCAAAAAAGATGTAAAGCATCTTGTACATCAATTTAAAAATGAATATGATAGAGGTTGATCGGCATCACTCACAGTAGAAAACATAAGCAAAGCTCTTCTGAAGTGATGCCAAATTTCCAAATCTTGTGAGTCAGTGGTTCGAACCCTCGTCTTGCACCGTAGTAAAAGTCTGATTAAATAATTCATAACTGACATGGCGTCATATTTCATGTGGTCCATCTATCTATATCTATCTACTAGTACATATGCCCGTGTCCGAGGACACGGGTCTTTTTTTTTTAATTAACATTATGAACATTATAGAGTCGAATTATCATATCTATAAATATTCAATGTTTCTTGATCGTTCATTTTTTTTAAACCTATAAAATTAAACATAACATAAAATTAAACACAATATTTAAATAATAATAATTAAAAATCTATCTAATTTACATTCAAATAAAAAAAACTATCTAAGCTAATTTACATTTAAAAAACTTATTTATTTAACATTAAAATATTAAAAAACAATTAAAAATTTAAGTTTAATTAATATAATTAATTGAGAAAAAAAACAAAAAAAAACCTACTCCCTCCGTCCCACTATACTTGACACCTAGGGTGGGTTAAAAACCAAGGAAAAAGAATAAAATAAAAAAAATGTGTGGTGGAAAATGAAGAGAGAGAATGAGTGGGGTAAATAGTAGTGTTGGTTGAATAAATGTTTGGTAGAAAATGAAGAGAGAGAATGAGTGGTGGGTAGAGTGAATATAAAAATATAAAAACTTGGTTATTTTTGGAAGGTGTCAAGTATAGTGGGACGGCCCAAAATGGAAAGAAGTGTCAAGTATAGTGGGACGGAGGGAGTATACTATATGGGGCGTGCCTTTTTTGGAAAGTGTATTAATTTAATTGGGTAGATATACCCTAATTTCACTACTTCATTCTCATTCTCACTCCCAAATCTCCCACGCCTCCACGCCTTCACGCCGATCTCCCTCACCGCTCTCCCTCTCCATCGCCGGCGATGGCCTCACCAAACCCCCGCTTCGTTTCTATATACCCGGTCGAAGTACAACATCTCCATCGACGCTCTTTATCTCCGGCGACGACCTCGCAGCGTGGCTCCCCCACCCCTCCCACAATCATCGGCTCTAATCAATGGAGGAAGGCAACTACCCATCAAAAATTCCCTCCGGAGCAATCAATTTGGTATTTTTGGAGACGAAGCCCTGAGTCACGCGATTCGTCCGCAATTTGCCTGGGATCCGCGTCCAAACCGTCCGCAATCCGCCCAAAATTCGGCCGCAATTCGCCATGATTCAAGGTTGGTTAATCGTTCATTCAAAATCAATGGTGGTCCACCAATTCCCGGTTTCCCTTTCTCCATTCCCTCCATTTCTTTGTAATCATCACACAAAAGAGTTTTGAATTTGTATAGCAAAAGATTGAAGAAAGAAGATTGAATTAAGGAGCCTTCTTCTGTGTTTTTCTTGAAGAAGGCTCTTCTTTCTTTAGGGGTTAAATTTTCTGGGTATCTTTTGATTTTTTTAAATTGATTGAGAAGATGATTCGATTGTCGATAGCGGCGTTGCAATTGGCGGGTTTGTTTGTGAGTTCATTGGTTCATCTGTTATATGGGTGTTCATTGTTTGTTTTCGGTTGAACAGAGAAATATGAAACATTAATATTGAAAAATGAAACAGATAAATTAAACAGAGAAGTATGAACATTAACATTGAAAAATTACCTTTTAATGAAGTTTGAATGCTTTTTGTAGTTAATTGAATTTTGAAATTTGAATGGTAAAGTTTGGATCAAGTTTTTGGAAAGTAGAAAGAAGGGCGTATATAAAAGAGAGAAGAGGGTGTGGATTTTTACAAAAATTCAAATTTTAGGAGGGAAAACGAGCACGGGAAGATTAGGAATGCAATAGTTTTTTTTTTTTTTTTTTTTTTTTAAGGGCAAAACGGGGAGGGGACAAAAAAGTGAGGGCAAAATGGAAAATTTTCCCCTTGGAACTGTTCAAAGAACTGTTCATAAGGGGGGTGTGATTTATACTATAGATATTATAAATGGCACCTGCCTTTTGAACAGTACTCTCTACAGTTTCAAGTGGGTGTTTTACCATTTTGCCCTTACTATTTTGTCCCTTTCCCATTTTGTCCTTAAAAAAAAATTTTTTTTTTTATTAAAAAAAAAAAAAAATTAAAAAAAAATCTAAAAAAAAAAAATTAAAAAAAATGTGGCCTTGGACATGAGCATGAAAAAAAATTTAAAAATTTTTTTTAAAAAAAGAAAAATTTTAAAAAAAACGTGGCCTTGGACACGGGCATGAAAAAAAAATTTAAAATTTTTTTTTTTAAAAAAAAATGTGACCTTGAACACGGACATGTACTAGTACTATTATAAAATCAGGATATTCAAGAATTGCTTGCTAAAGTTAGTAATTTGGCATTTGTGGTAGTTTCTTTCTTAGTCTTTTTTCCTTTGTTTTTAGTGATCTTTTGCATGAGTGCCATTTATATAGATATGTGTACACGTGTTGAAAGTGATGAAGACACATTTCACAAAGATTATTTTTTTTCAAAATCTCTTTCCAACTTCACTCTGCTTCCATTTATTTTATTTCCCTATTCAGTTCATTACATACAAAAAATCAAACACAACACGCATATATGGAGGGACAGCAAAACACGGTTTCGATTTCGATTCCTATTCCGAAAGGCTAAATCGGAATTGTGAACTTACGGTTCACGATTCCCGTTTCGAACCGGTGGTTCACGATTCCAAATCGGCGGTTAAACGGTTTTGTTTTGTTTTTTTTTTTTTTGAATGGAAAAAACTATTTTAGATTTTTTTTTTTTACTACTGAAATATTTGCAAAACATTATATAAAAACTGATAGAAAAACATTACAGAAAATGAAAGTATATAAAAGAAAAGGGGACTATCCTTTAAAAAAAAATTAATATATTTTTTAATTTTTTTAATGACTAGGAAAAAATATTTTAGAATTTTTTTATTACTGAAATTTTTTACAAAAAGTAATAGAAAAAAACAAAATAAATGAAATTATATAAAAGAAAGAGTGATGGACTATCCTTTAATTTAATTTAATTTTATATTTTTTTATTGAATAGAAAATTATATTTTAGACTTTTTTTATTACTGATTTTTTTACAAAAAGTAATAGAAAAAGAAAAGATAGAAAAAAACTAAGTTATAAATCTTATACAGGACCTACATCATATATATAAATCTCGTATATATGTTATACCATTAACATTAAATCTAAATAATATACTTGAACGGAATAAATATGATGGGCTAGGCCCAGGGAGTAAGCCCAGTTATTTACATATTATTGCCACCACATTCTCAGTGGGCTAGGCCCAATTATTGCCAGATCCATGCCCAACAAAGATGATCGGGCCGACCTAGCTCATTGTCCGACCTCAGACGGTCCCGACTTAGCTTGGTCTGACATTACGATCCAGATATTATTTGGGTACGACCCGATCCTACCCGTTAGTCAGGTCGACCTAGACCCAACAGGCGACCTCGACCTATTACAATACGTGACGACCTACAACGTCCAGGCGTGGCTACAACTCTTTCCATAACGGACTCCCTACAAATCAGGAGTTATTCATGGACAAGATCTTTTACGCGTATCTGATCCGAGATTATAGGGATTTAATACAATCCTACCACAATTATATCTCTCATCAACAACTATAAATACAAGGCAACGTCAACCGTTCCAAGGTAATTGCTTTTTGTTATATTGAATACATCTTGTTCATTATAATATTTAGCTCTCATACACCGTACTTATCCTCACGCCCGAAGGTCTTCGCCGGAGATCATTTCGGCTAGTCGTGTGTTTCGTGTTTCAGGTCAAAGCCAGGAGATCTATCTTGCTGAGTGGACGGAGATTGATCCAGCACGATTCTTGCAGCATCAATACTCAATACCACAAATCCTAATTTATATACCTAAATCTCATTTACCCTATGCCATAAATCTTAAATCTAAATCATATACTTTATACCATAAATCCTAATTCATTTGCCTTAATCATAAACCATACACATTATACCCTAAACCTTACATCTAAATCATATACTTCATACCCCAAATTTGAATTCATCTACCTAAATCTCATATATATTTTATATCTTAGACCTTAGATCTAAATCATATAATTCATACCCTGGACCCTAATTCATCTATCTTAATCATATACCCTATACAGTACTATTAAACTTTAAATCTAAATCATATACTCCATACACTAAATTCAATCTATCTACCTTAATATCATATATATCCTATGCCCCAAACCTTAAATATAAACATATACTCGATAACCTAAACTCTAATTTATCTACTTTAATCTCATATACATTATATAACATAAACCTTAAATCTAAATCATATACTTTATACCCTAAACTCAATTCACATACCTTAATCTCATATGCCTTATACCCTATACCCTAAATCTTAAATCTAAATTATATACTTAATAGCCTAAACTCTAATTCATTTACATTAATCTCACATATACCCTATACCCTAATAATTAAATCTAAATAATATGCTTCATACCATAACAATAATTTATCTGCTACATACCCTATACCCTAAACATTAAATCAAAATCATATACTCCATACTCTAAACCCTAATTAATCTACATTAACCCCCTAAATCATATACTTAAATCTCATATATATCTATAAACCGAATCACTCAATCTTATACTTATAACTTATATACTCCCTCCGTCCCACGATAATACGCAAAAAGACCTCTTTTGAACGTCCCACAATAATCTGCACTTTCCTAAAATGGAAATGGGACCCATTTCTCTCTACTCACAACACTTTTCAAATTTACTATTCTTTCCACTCATTCTCTCTCCTATTTTACTTTTACACTCACAACACATCACCTTTATCACTTTTTACCTTAATTTCCACACCGGCTCAAAAAGTGCGTACAATTGTGGGACGGAGGGAGTATACATTTTACCCTAAAACTTAAATAAATGAGAGTTATTTAATGATTTGAGATTGAGAGAATCAAAGAAATTAACGAAATTCAGTAAAGAAAGTTAAGAGAGAGTAAATGGGGTTTGTGTGAAAAAAAATTGTGAGGGAAGGGGGTGGTATTTATAGTTGAAAAACTATGTTAGGAAAACAATTTTTTTTTATTTAAGCATATATCTACCCTAACGTCTATATTTTGACAAATCTGACGAAATTTATGACGAATTTATCGATTTTAATAACGTTTCTGGTTCCGATTCATGGTTTTAATAACGTTTCTGATTCCGATTCATGCGATTCATAATCGCCGATTTACGATTTTTTAGACGGAGAAACCGGAACTTCAAACCGCCGATTGACGGTTCCGGTTTGATTATCCCTACCCGCATATAAAAATATAAAATCAAGTAGCGCATTGATCTGTTTTATTTCATATGTAAAATAGGCTACCAAAGTACAAAGACGAAAGAGAGAAGGCAATCAATAATCTTGGGCGGTTTTCAAAATTCCAGATCTGGCTTCTACTTCACTCCAAGAGGAGACTAAAAGACGAGCAGATACGTTCCAGACATGGTGAAGTCTAGGCAATCAGCGGGTGGTTTTGCAACAATGGCATCACAAGGGTATGGCGGCGAGGTGGGAGCAGATGTATAGGGGAGTCAAAAAAAAAATTAACTTTCTTTTAAAGATTGTTTTTATTTCTGAAATAAAAGTATTAATACTCTCACTTTTCTTAAAAAATAGTGAGATTTTGAAAGATACCAGAATGTTATTGGAGAAAATTCCTTGTTTTTGTTCCATTGATAAACCGCCTATTATATACAAGAATACTTCCTATTACATTTAATCTGATTGCTAATAATCTGAGATCTATATCACTCTGATTGACATGATTTACATGGAAAGGATATGTACATATCTTCATAATATAAACGTGTTGCTATTATTTTGCCGATAACATCGCTACACCCCCCCCTCAAGTTGGAGCATGAAGATTGGAAATGCCCAACTTGCCAAGTAGAAGATAAAACTGTTGACGTCCAAGGGATTTCGTAAGAATATCGGCAAGTTGTTTCGAGGTATAAACATACTGAGGTTGAATATCTCCACAAAGAATAGTATCCCGAATAAAATGACAGTCTACTTCAATATGTTTTGTACGCTCATGAAAAACTGGGTTATGGGCAATGTGTAGAGCGGGTTGACTATCACAAAATAAACCCATAGGTTTGGAATGCGAGATGCCAAGATCAAGTAACAGACTTTTGAGCCATTTTAGCTCACAAGTTGCAGCTGCCATAGAACGATACTCGGCCTCAGCGGAAGAGCGAGAAACTGTCTGTTGCTTCTTAGTCTTCCAAGACACCGGAGAGCCGCCTAGAAAAACAAAATAGGCTGTGAGTGAACGGCGGGAAATGGGACAACTAACCCAGTCAGCATCACAATATGCAGTGAGTTGCAGATCGCAAGAAGCTGAGAGAAAAATTCCTTGGCCAGGATTAGATTTCAAGTAACGAACCACCTGTGGAGCAGCATGCCAATGATCCTCCTTTGGTTGATTCATGAACTAAGCAAGAATGTGAACACTATAGAAGAGTTCCGGCCGAGTAATCGTTAAATAGATCAGTCGCCCAACAAGACGACGGTAACTAATCGGTGTAACAAAAGGAGGACTGTCTGAAGCAGCCAAATGATGGTTGGGCTCAATAGGAACAGAAGCTAGACGCGCACCAAGTAATCCTACTTCCGAAATAATATCAAGCTCATACTTACGTTGACTCAAAAAAAGGCCTGTAGGATTGCGAGCAACTTCAATGCCCAAAAAATATTTCAGCCTCCCAAGATCTTTCATGTGAAAACAAGTGTTCAAATACTTTTTGAAAGCCTCGATGGATGCATCATTATTCCTAGCAATGACCAAATCATCAACATAGATTAAAATTGATAAACAAATACCTTCTTTATTCAGAATGAATAAAGTGTAATCTGAGTGGGATTGATGAAATCCATAAGCTATTAAGACAGACATCAACTTCGCAAACCAACACCTTGGAGCTTGTCGAAGCCCATACAAGGACTTACGTAATCGACACACTTTACCGGGAGCCGAAACCTCAAATCCGGGAGGTAACTTCATGTAAACTTCCTCAGTTAAGTCACCATGTAAGAACGCATTGTGTACATCCATCTGATGAAGTGCCCAATTCTTAGCTACGGCCACAGCAAGAAAAGTTCGAACCGTGACCATTTTGAATGTTGGGGCGAAAGTCTCGTTATAGTCCAATCCTTCGACCTGATGATTACCAAGAATTACAAGTCAAGCTTTGTAACGCTCAATTGTACCATCGGTATGATATTTAATTTTATACACCCATTTGCTGCCAATATCCTTCTTCCCTGGTGGTAAGGTTTCAATAGTCCAAGTACCATTGGACTCCAAAGCATCTATTTCTTGACGCATAGCTTCCCTCCAATGCCCATGTTTGACCGCCTGAGTATAAGTAGTGGGCTCATGGCCTGCGGTTACAGCTGCGAGAAAACGACGATGCAATGGAGAGAAATTATTACAATTCACATAGTATGTTTTAGGATACGGTGTACCTGAGAGGTTGGATGAAGTCGGTGAGATCGGTGAGGGACTAACTTGTGTTGTGTAAGAGACATGATCTTTAAGTCGAACAGATGGAAACTTATCGCGTTTTCCAAGACCCAACTCTTCGACTAGTTCAGGAGTATCTGCTTCATGAGTTTCTACTACAGAAGTATCTACTTCAGGAGTCTCTACTTCTGAAGTAGAATCATCCCGCAATGTCACTTCCAAGGGAGTCTCTACTACTGTAACTAACTGACCCTCTGAAGTATGAGGAGAATTAATGGGAGGTGAGCTTGGGATTTCAACGGTTCGTGGGTCAGAGCTTCCTCTTCAACAAAATTGTCAACTGAGACACTGGATTCCAAACTAGAAGAAGTCAAATGCTGAGATGCATATGGGAACTCATGTTCTATGAAAACTACATCACGTGAATCAAAACAGACCTTCTTCTCTAATCATATAAGTGCCAACCCTTCTTTCCATACGGATAACCCACAAACAAACATTTTCGACTCCTACTAGCAAATTTATCACGTTCCCAATTCAAGGATTTAGCATAACAAAGACAACCAAATATGCGAATATGATTAAGGGAAGGAGGTCGTCCAAAGAGCATTTCGAATGGAGTTTTTCCACCAAGAAGTTTAGAGGGTGTTCTATTAATCAAATAACCCGCCGTAAGTATGCATTCTCCCCAAAACGTTATGGGTAAATTAGATTGAAAATGAAGAGCTCGTCCTATATTCAAAATATGGCGATGTTTGCGTTCAACACGCCCATTTTGTTGCGGGGTGCCAATGATTGAGGTTTCATGCAAAATGCCATTTTCTCGAAAATAGGTATTTAATGGAAGCAATTCAGTCCCATTATCACTACGCACCATTTTGACACACTTTTCAAATTGTCGTTCAGTCATAGCAAAAAAATTCTTTAGTGTACTAGACACTTCATGTTTTCCTTTCAACAAATAAATCCACACCGCTCGAGAATAATCGTCCACAATTGTAAAAAATATGTTGCTCCACACAAAGCAGGCACACGATAATCACCCCATAAATCACAATGTATTAGTTCAAACATTTCAATAGCTTTATTGTCACTAATAGGAAAAGGTTCACGAGTCTGTTTAGCTCGAAAACAAATGTCACAATGTCCCAATGAAGGAGTATTTTTATTCTTAACAACTACTTCAGGTAGATAATCTAAAACTTGCATAGAAGGATGTCATAACTGCCGATGCCAAAGCTCAGCTGATCCCATACCTTGAACCTTGTATGCACGAGCAGTCATTACTCCTTTCAAAAAGTATAGTCCCTCACGTTGCTCAGCCGCTCCAATCAGTCTCTTCGTCACACGGTCCTGAATAACACACAACTGATCAGTGAATTGTATAATATAAGCATCACGAGTCAACTGTGAAATTGAGATCAAATTACAATTGAGGTCAGGCACATATAGCACATTTTTCAAGACTAATTCTCCAATAACTACCGTCCCCATTTTGGTGGCTTGTGCTTCACCACCATTCGGCATTCCAACTGGACATGAGTTAACATTTTTTACATCATCAAAACAACAAAGTAAACCTGTCATATGGTGAGTTGCACCAGAATCAATGATCCATTGTAATTTTGTCTTACCAGAAAGCTTCAAGTTTGAATTCTCTGGTGGAGCCTTTGATTGTGCATTCCATATTTCTTGAAGAGCAGACCACTGTTCACTATTGAGAGTGTCCAATGCACTCTTTTGTTCACTGATACCATGAAAGATACCAGAATGTTATTGGAGAAAATCCCTTGTTTTTGTTCCATTGATAAACCGCCTATTATATACAAGAATACTTCCTATTACATTTAATCTGATTGCTAATAATCTGGGATCTATATCACTCTGATTGACATGATTTACATGGAAAGGATATGTACATATCTTCATAATATAAACGTGCTGCTATTATTTTGCCGATAACATCGCTACAGATTTGAATAGATGGAGAAAGGAATTACTGTGTTGAGTGTTTTTTTCCCTTTTTTTATTTTTTTTTTGGTGTAAATTAAGTTATTTTTGCCTTTTAATTCTTTTATTTATTTATTTATTTATTATTTTATCGTTAGTAATTTGTATTTTCGATTTCTACAATTTCATATTTATATATATAAGCAACAAAGTTTCTAAAAGTTTATTTTTCAAAGAGTGGAAAGAAATGCCATCTCTCATACTCCCTCCTCCCAGTAATTACTTCACCATTTTGGCCAGGCACGCAAATTAAGAAAAAAGATAAGTGGAGAAAATGTTGTGAGTGTAAAAGTAAAATAGGAGTGAGAATGAGTGGAGGAAATAGTAAATTTGAAAAGTGTTATGAGTATATAAGTGAAATAGGAGAGAGAATTAGTGGGTGAAATAGTAATTTTTTTTTGTCATTTTAGGAAAGGTGAAGCTTCTAACGGGACGTCATTTTGGATAATTGGCGAAGCTTTTATTTGAACGGAGGGAGTATTTATTATTTTGTAAATCTATATATATATATATATATATATATATATATATATATATATATATATATATATATATATATATATATATATATATATAGATTAAAGTTGGTGAGAAGACCTAAGAATTCGTCACGCAGACATGTTTAGGCAAATTTTTGCTTTTGAAGAAGTCACATCATCACCATTCCAAAATCTAAAGACTCTTGATATTCTCCTTATTAGCTAATATTAATAGTTAATACTAATAGCTATTATATAGGTTAGCTATTACTATTAATAGTATTAGTTAACTATAATAGTTACTATATATATAAGTTAACTATTACTATTAATTGTATTAGTTAACTATAATAGTTACTATATATGTTAACGATTACTATTAATAGTATTAGTTAACTATAATAGTTACAATATAAGTTAACTAATACTATTAATTGTATTAGTTAACTATAATAGTTATAATATAAGTTAACTAATACTATTAATTGTATTAGTTAACTATAATAGTTACTATACTCCCTCCGTCTCGGTAGAAGCGTCACCCTTTTAAGGGTGGCGCGCAAATTAAGGAAAAGTGTGGGAAGAAAAAATATTGTGAGTGTAATTTAAAAATAGGAGAGAGAATTAGTGGAGGAAATAGTAAATTTTAAAAGTGTTGTGAGTGTAGAGGAGAGAGAATTAGTGGAGGGAATAGTGGATGAGATAATAAAATATTAATAAAAGTTTCCTTTTTAGGAAAGGGTGACGCTATAAACGGGACGCCATTTTGGGTAAAAAGTGACGCTTCGGCCGGGACGGAGGGAGTATATGTTAAATATTACTATTAATAGTATTAGTTAATCATAATAGTTAATATATGTTAACAATTACTATTAATAGTATTAGTTAATTATAATAGTTACTATATAGGTTAACATTAATATTAATAGTATTAGTTAATCATAATAGTTACTATATAGGTTAACATTACTATTAATAATATTATTTAATCATAATAATTACTATATAGGTTAACTATCACTATTACTATTATTAGTTAATTATAATAGTTACTATGTAGATTAACTATTACTATTACTATTATTAGTTAATTATAATAGTGACTATATATGTTAACTATTATTATTAATAGTATTAGTTAATCATAATAGTAATTATATAGGGTAACTATTATCATTTAGTTTAATATAAGCTAATATTATTAGTTAAATATAACAATTACTATTACTATCACGATAAACTTAACGAATATGTCAAATAATCTTATCAAATAATAATTGATGAAATTAAATACAAATTTAGTGATAAATGGAGATAATCAAAGGTATTAGTAAAAAGAGTTACAAAAAAATTAAATAAAGATGATTGATGAGGAACATAAAAAGTCACCAAGTAATTATTGGTGGAAACTAAATCTATACTATATTATTTTAAAGTAGACTAAATCTGGTGATGACACATAAGACCGAAATGATTTTATCTAATTTCTCAAGCTTTCATGTCATATGTCATATGTCTTTTCATTTGTATGCAACTATTTATATTCTTGCAATTAACTAATAACTTTAGTAGATAACTTATAGCTTTGAAAAGAGATAATATGTAATAAAGACATATTATAAGTTAAAAGTAACACATATTAAGATGTAATCTAAAGAGTCACTAACTAAATACAATTAACCTAAATGTTTACATATGTAAAATGTTATTTATAATAAATTCTACTAATGATAGTTAATGATTAGTAACTTAAATCATATACACTTTCATCTACTCTCTATATATAATGAATTTATACTATAGAAGAAAATATATAACTAATAGAGCAAAGTGAAAGTGAAAAAGACTCAATAGTTAATACTCCCTCTGTCCCACTCCAAGTGTCACTTTTTACCCAAAATGGCGTTCCGTTTGAAGCATCACCTTTCCTAAAAAGGAAATGTTTTATTAATATTATATTATCCCATCCACTATTCCCTCCACTAATTCTCTCTCCTCTACACTCACAACATTTTTTAAATTCACTATTTCCTCCACTAATTCTCTCTCCTATTTTCAAATTACACTCACAACATTTTTTCTTCCCCCTTTTTTCCTTAATTTGTGTGCCACCCCTAAAAGGGTGACACTCTTGGTGGGACGGAGGGAGTATATGTTAACTATTATTATTATTATTAGTATTAGTTGATCATAATATTAATTATATAATATTAATTATATAGGGTAATTATTATCATTTAGTTTAATATAAGATAATATTATTAGTTAAATATAACATTAATTAGAAACATTAATTTTTTAATATATTAGAATATCTTAGATAATGATTCAATATTAGTTACATATATAGGGTAATTATTAATATTTAATTTAATAGTTACTATAATCCATATTTGGTAAATATTAGATATTAAACTTACTATATCAGATCACTATTCTCATATAAATTTCTAATTATATTTACTAATCATAATATGTGTATGTAGTATAAAATCATTAATTATCAAAGATATTTAATATTATTAATTCAATCATCTATAAAATTAGAAGTTAACTAACTACAATAATAATTCATTGTTATTATTCAAATTTCAATTGTCATAATAATAAATACAAACTATATACAACAAAGGCTAAAAGAAAAAAATCTCCTGAATTTATATATGTAATATTTTGATTGATATAAAATAGATTTATATCACCAGAAAAATGTCATGCTACTTTATCAAATAAAAACATAAAATAAATAATATAAAAAATGACAGATTAATTTTCTGTGCGGAACACAGAATACCCACTAGTTTGTATTAATTAAAGACCTTCATAATAATTACAATTCAAAAAGAGGGGATAAAGATGATTATTTAGGAAATATAGGCGAAAATAGTGATGGGATAAAAAAAATCGCGGGAAAGTAAAAAGGTTTTTATTAGCAAAGATATTGTTTTTTTTTAAGCAAAAGATATCGTTGTTTTGAAAATTGTATATAAACATACTTAGTGGGATAATTAAATTAAATAATCTACTATAAAATTTATTAATTAATGTGTAATTTTTATTTTTTATTTTTTTATTTTATTTTTTTATTTTTATTATTATTTTTTTTTATTTTTTTATTTATTTATTTATTTATTTTTTAATTTTTTTTAATTTATTTTTTTAATTTATTTTTTTTCACGATAACATATGAGGATTCATGTTAGCCGACCCCAAATTATTTTGGGACTAAGGCTTTGTTGTTGTTGTTGTTGTTGTTGTGGTTTCTTGGTTAGTTTTAATAGTAAGGAGGGTGGTAGGGGTGTGCTCGGTACGATTTGACTCGATTTTAGGCTAAAATCGTTACCGAATCAAAAGTATTCGATTTCTAATTTTTTCAAACCGCCACCACTCGGTTTTAGCTCGGTTCGATGTAGTCGATTTTCGGCTTCGGTTAGTGTCGATTCGGTAATATTCGATCTTGACACCTTTATTTTATATGGCCGCTGAGTTCAGGCCAAACTTGGACCAAATATAAACATTTTATCATAAAAATACAAATCTCCTATTAGCTGGATCCTCTAGTGCTGCTCCAAGTAATAACCTCTCGACTTCAATCATATTGGACTCACCCCAGTCTACCTGCAACATTACGATTTAAAACTAATCCACCAAAACAACACACACAACCAACCATGAGTCATCTTTTATAGAGGAGAAGAGGAGACGGAATGGGAGGCGTTGCGATATTGCGATGGGGGAGGCGATGGCGCGATGCGATATTGCGATCAAGCGATGGGGGAGACGAATAGGCGTCAGGCTGGTAGAGAGAAAAAAGTATATTTGGCTTTGACAAGATTTACTAAATCTTGTAAATTTGACTAAAAAATTAGTGATATATAATATTTCTTATGAAGATAATTTTTATTTATTTAATATATATGGAAATTGAATAGATGAAAAACTATAGTAAATATTAGGAATATTTATTATTTTGAAGAATATCGGTACGGTTCGGTGTGAGCAATCGGCATGAAATCATGTATCCCAAATCGAATCGATAGATTCGATTTTCCAGTATTTCATAAACCGTCCCTACCCAATTAACCGTTGGTACGATTTATCGGCGTCGATTTTTTCAGTTTTATTCGATTATTTTGGTTTTTCGATTTTCCTGTTCACCCCTAGAGGGTGGTGATTTCATTTGAAGTTCTATCAACTCGATATCTAGTCCTTTTTCAAGAATCTTATTGACTATGTTCGATTCAAGAATGTCTTTCAAAATTGAAAGGAGATAATTTTCAATTATTATATTTTATGTTATGTCTATAAATAAAAGTCAATGACAATCTTTGTCGAATGTTGGGGTCATGTTAAAGAAATTTGTGTTTTCTTATAATCAGTTAGTTATATGTTGCTTTATATAGAGTTACAAATCCAAATATGTTACATATATACTTACTCTCTCTTTTCTATTTAATTTTAATACTCACAATCCTTATTTTTTTCTTAACTTTTGCACATAGTAATCAATATTATGGGATGGAGGGAATATGATGTTTTTTTGTTATTTTATACTCCCTTCGTTCCTGAAAGATTGTCCCATTTGTCATTTTGACTTATTCCAAAAAGTATGTCTCATTTTTAAACTTAGACATGAATGTTAGTGCAAATCTACTAAAGTACAAAAAGGTAAAACTCTTCCTTAATAAATGCAAAATGTACAACAGGATAATCTTTTTTGTGGACGGAGGGAATATTTCTTTATGAATATGATTACTTAATAAATGTATAAATTACTCAAGACTTTAGCAGAAATGAGAAAGTGCATCGCACGAGTGCGGATCTAGTATTTAAAAAATGACGTGATATTTAACTAATGGGAAACACGTCATGAGAAAGTGGTGACAAAATGAATGAAATGGAAATATATTTTGAAAACGATTTTACTTCTTATGACAAAAAGGGTAGCGTGAAAATCTTACTCAAAAGTATAATCTTTCAAGTAATTTAATGATTTAAACGTGCCTTAATGGAATGATTAGGCTAATTAAGTAAGTCCTTGTTTGTTCAAAAATTAATCAATGAAATGATGAACTTGCCAAATTTCTTTTTTAATTAGCCTAATCATTCCATTAAGGCACGTTAAATCATCAAATTACTTGAAAGATTATATTTTTGAGTAAGATTTTCACGCTACCCTTTTTGTCATAAGTAAAATTAATCAAAGAAATGATGAACTTGCCTAATGGGAAAATCTTACTCAAAAGTGTAAGTAATCTTAATGGAATGATTAGGCTAAATCACACTCTTTCAATCTCCTAATATTTTGAACTTTTTGATCAAAACAAATATTTAGATAACAAATTTACATAACACAGATCTCATATTCCAAATTTCACTTAATTGAATGTGTGTGATGATGTGTAGACACATTCACAAATAAAACTGGATAGATATTAGATAAACAAAAAGTTGCAGTTCAACAAACAAAACATAACAAAATCATTCAAGATTGTTTAAGAAATTAGAGACCAAATTAAGAATAGAAACAAATAAACAGTTCAACCAAATAATCAAACTAATCAAACTCCCCCAGAGTTCCAATTCCAGCTTCAAACTCTTTGACCTTCAGCAGCTTCATTCCCAGCTTCCCCAGCCAGCAACATCTTCAGCAGCTTCTTCCTCTCCTCCTTTTGATTAGAAAGTGTAATCCTCCATTTCTGGAGATTCACCTTCAAGTTCTTAGGATTATCTGTATGAGTCTGGAAGGCAACCAACTGTGCTTGGAGAGCTGTAGTGAGAGTTTCAGAAGCCATGATTTCAGCATCTAATGCATCCAGTTGAGCAGAGATGGAGACATTAAATATATGTACAGATGTGGCCATATCTTGACTCACATTCTCAGTCTCAGCAGTAGGATTAGTATCAACTCCCAATGGTAGATCAACATGCCTCTGTTTCTTGTCCATAAGGGTTTTGGTCTCATTAAGCAGCTCAAAGTCACTCGCTCTAGCTCACCATTTTCAGTCTTAACCCCTTGTGCCACAAGGATTTGGGATATTAGAAAGGGATAGGGAAGGGACCATTTCTTGGAGGGAGACTTGTTAAGCATAAAGCTAACGACTTATTTTATTAACGCAGGTGCACGGTGTATATGTAGTATAGAAATGGCGAATGCGGGTCGATCCCACGATTACAATGTCACTATGAATTAATACTTACTTTTAAATAGGAACTATGAATAAAAATGGATTGGGGGAGTAAATTGTATTGTTAATTATTTAGAAATGAATACAAACTACTCTTCTTAAATTAAACGCTTTATAAATGAAGGAAATTCTCGGGATTGGGATTCAAACAATATGTATCCATCAATAATTAATCATGCTTTATATAAAAGATTTCATCAAAAATCAAGGATGATACGCTAGTCGTGCTATCTTCTCACGATCAAGGTCTAGCACACGTTTTTTTAAGACTAACACGACCATTCTCTCGATGGTTTTGTACATCAATCAAAATTCATTAAGTCCATGTTAAATTCACGTATTTTCCAATTAAGGATCATCCCTATGCAATTAATCTATTCTCGTAATTAATAGTGTCTAGTTTAATTTATATGGATCCGTTAATCAAGATTAACGGCTAAATCCATCTCTTGATTAACTAAAGTCATATAAATAACGACGTCTCCAAAATATATACATTAACAGTGATATGAATAAAATTGATTTATGATGAAGAAAAAGAAAGAAGCATGATTAAATATGAAATACACATGATGTTAAGTTTCCAACCCCAAGAACTAGGGGGATTACTCACAAGCCATTATAATAATGAAAGATGAATAAGACATGAAATGATTGAGAAGAAGAGAAATACTTATTCAGATAATAATGAAGCTAGAGACAATGGCTTAAAATAAATCTCAAGAACTTTATTTCTTCAAATATAATTTTGCTCAATAACACTTGATGAATCTCTCAAAATCTGAAAATAATTGATGTTATGGAATACAAATGATACTAGAGTATGTTTACAATAGTTTATAGATGTCTAAATCTTCTGAATACATGTCTTAATATAGGCTTTAGAGCTAAAGGTCGGACCACTTCCCAAAAGATTCTTTAAAAAGGTTTCTTTAAAAAATGCCTGCACAATGCTGTAACAGCAGTGGCACGGACGTGCCAAAATACATGGCACGACAATGCAAGCCATTTTTGGTTCTGACATTCTTAGATGAAAAATGTCAACCCAGCCCACCAATAAACGGGGCGGGGCAAATTTCTGGCGGGCTGGAAATATGTCAACACAACCCACCCTTATTGCATGGCGGGGCGGGCTGGCCCGACGGGCTCAACCCAAATTAACGGCTCTACATATACATCTCCCATAACTTGTAAAGTGCAATGGTTCTTCTGGATTCTAGATGGACCATCCATTGATCTATCCACATATCCATCCCAATCAGTTTCTGGATTGCCCTTCTTTTCAGAATCAGAGGAATTGTCCTCAGATTCAGATGTGTGGGAGGATGTGGGGGCAGATTTGGGTGCAGATGTGCCCACATCCTCAATTACATCTTTCTCTATATCAGCACTTACTTTTGTCTAAGTGCCCTCCTTATTGCTTGTTTATACCTCAGCTTTTGTGTCTGTAGTTTTCCAATCCAGCAAGCAACCTGAAACATCATTCTCATTAGATTTGAGGTTAAGGCCAAGTATATCATCAAATTCCACATTTGTAGATTCCATAATAGTCTTTGTTTTCAAGTTAAAAACCCCCCTATAAGCTCTACTATTAGTGGAGTAGCCCATGAATATTGCTTTATCACTTTTGAAATCAAACTTGAACAAGTATTCTCTATCATTAATAATGTAACATAAACATCCAAACACATGAAAATACTTAAGAGTGGGTTTCTTGCCAAGTATGATTGATAGGGTATCATATTACTCCCAAGTCTGAGGAACACCACCAAGCAGTATTCAAGGCTTCTGCCTAAAATTTCTTTGAAAGGTTTTTAGAACTAAGCATAACCCTAGCCATTTCATTTAGGGTTCTGTTTTTCCTTTCTGCAACTTCATTCTGTTGGGGAGTTATAGGAGCAGATAATTCATGAGTGATTCTCTTGGAGTTACAGAAGGCATTAAACATGGAGTTCTCATATTCAGTACCATAGTCAGACCCAATCCTCACAGGCTTAAGGCCATACAGGTTTCTAACCCTTTTGTACCAATTTTTGAATTCGTTAATGGTCTCAGGCTTCTCTCTCAAAAACATTACCCAGGTGTACCTAGAGAAGTCATCAACACACATAAAAGTGTATTTCTTCCTACCAAAACTCTCTACCTTTATGGGTCCCATCAAGTCAATGTGTATGAGTTATAGACACCTAGATGTGGAACATTTTTGGACCTTCTTGTATGAGGCCTTGGTTTGTATTCCCTTTTGACAAGAGCCACATACACATGTGCTCTTGAAATTCAATTTTTGGAGATCTTTCACAGTCTCAAATCTTTGGAGTTCCTCCAACTTTCTACTACTAGCATGCCCTAACTTTTAATGCCATAGATTGATCTCATTCACTTTAGTGCTTAGGTAAGACAGATTGTCAACAAACTAGTAACAATTGTTAGCAGATCTTGGGCATGTAAACACACATTTATTATATTTATCAAACACCTCACGCACATTCTTATCAAACTTCACATGAAGGAACTGACTGATGCTAATTAAGTTTGCCTTAAAACCTTCTACATGTAGACATTGTGCAGTTTTGGAAGACCCTTAACATCTAAGGTCCCTTTCCCAATTATTTTTCCCTATGTGTAAGTATCCAAATCTGGCTCATGCCTTCCGGTTAAGTTTCCCGGCAATTCCCTGGACTTTCCTAAAGTTCAGGGGCAATTTGGGAACTTTTCCAAACCTTCCGAGGGGTGAAGGACTTGCTAGGAATTAAAATTCCACGTAGTCCCTCGCTGGAAAACACCTTCTATAATGCCACCTTGCATGGTTCTAGAAATAACCTGAGTCACTAATGGATAAGACCGCACGGCTTCATTAGCTTGGGGTTACAGCCGCACCGCTTCATTAGCCATCACCAGAGTGCCTATAAATAGAGGTCTCCTCTACCCATTTTTCAATACAGTTTTTGGCACTGTTACTCTGCCAAAATAACTCTACGAATTTCCAGAGAGCTGAGAGCAACCAAAATAACCTCTCCCCTCTTCAAAACCCTTCAAAAGTTGGTCCTTCCTTAGGCAAACTTCAAGGAGATAGAGGAACACCACTATTGGTAACCTCGCATCCCCTTCTCTTTAAAATATACTTGTCATACTTGCTATATTGATCTTTGTTGCTTATATTGCCATATACTTGCTTGATACTTGATCTATTGTTATAAAAATCACATTTTTAGCTATGTAGATCATAATACCCCCCATTCCCCTATCACATGGGATTCATGGAAGATCCATCCCAAGGATGAACAATAAGACCTCTAATGGTTTGTTCTAGGGTGGATCTCTCACATGGTGATGTGAAAATAGCATCCTTTGCATATAAAAATGTCATCTTTACATATAAAAATGTCATCTTTTTTCATAAAAATGTCATCTTTATTTATGAATGTTATTCCCCCTTCCCATAGACCTTGCTTCCAAGGATTGTCCACCTAAAAGATTCATAAAGGACAAAGGAAAGCCATAAAGGTCCTTCCTTTTTATTCCTAGTCTTAGCTTGCATCATGTTCATTACATATGTTAGCATAAAAATGTCATTTTTAGCTTAAAATGCATTCCCCATGTCCCTCATGATTGGATAAACTCTCCAAGGATTGCCTAGTGACCTTCATAAGGCACAAAAAGGCATAGGATGAGTATAAAGATCCAATATTTATATCCCTCCCTTAGTCCCCTTTGGTTCTTGGAGCATCTCATGGAGTGTAATGGTGTAAAGGTCCTATCTTTACATCATTTTCTCCACATAAAGATGCCATAGACGGATTCTCCTTTAGAAAAGGATGCACTTGAGCCCCTACATCTCCGATCATCACTTGAGATGAGCATAAATGTCCCGACTAAGCTCAAATCGTCTCAAGATGTAGGATTGATGGGCAAAGGTCATTCCTTTCTAAAGAGTCTCATCCTTGGACTATAAAAAAGGTGTCCCGATATTGATCACATACGACCCAAGGTCTCATAATGATGATCATAAGTCCAAGATGAGAACGGGATCAAAATCCTGAACATATCAAAAATCCAAGGAATCCCGAGCGATAACCAATTCATGGTTTATAGGTCCGGAAGACTACTTGGCACATTCCCTCTCTTATAAAAACACATCCCACACACGAAAACACAAAGGCAAGCATGAAAATCGGATCTTGAAAGACTTGCTTCGGCAAGGCTCCTTGGGTGAACGACGATCCGTTCTTCCCAAGGGGTAACTTAACCTCCGGACCCAAATCCTTTTTTTCAAAGTTTTTGAGAAAATCAAAATGGCGTGGCGACTCCATTTTTCAATTTAAACCGGATGTTTTCAAACCGATGTGAGGCGGTGATCCCCTTACACGAGAAAGCGGTTCCAAAAATAAAAATAAAAAATAGGAAAGCCGCGATCTTGGGCACCACATTCACAGTTTGACGACTCTGCTGGGGAGAAAACCAAAAAAAAATGCTTTCATTTTTTAAATAAAAAAAATGATACTTGGTATATAGGTGGAAACCATTAAGCTTCCCGTTATCGCCTCCTAACACGAGTCTGGGATAAACTATGGTCTAACAATTCCACGTACCGGTATCTCTTTTCGAAAAAAAAGAAAAGCTTTTTTTGAGTGGGTTAGCCTTCCGCCGCGGATCCGATTCTCATACTTGCCTTCTTTTTCTTGCCTTGCATTGCATGCATTGTTGGTTCTTGGGAATTGTGCATATTCTAATACTGAACAGGAAGCTTTCCGGAGCTGGAAAAGGTGCCAAAAAGGCCGAGGAAACAACCTGCAAATGAAAGAAAATGGAACCTGGAAAATTGATTGATGCAGCCGTAAGGCTTGATTCTCCTTGGAACCTAGCCGGGCGACTTCATTGGCAATTCCACCAGGACAAAAATTGAGATTAATCTGGCAGCCTTGGTAGCTTGGGGCTATTCAGTTGCAAGACTGCCAGGCTCCCAAAAAATTTACGTGCTTACTTGCTGCATTTCCCCCATTCCGAAAATCATTCCTTTAAAACACATTTCTGAAAATTTCTGTTTTAACTCAAAAAGGAACGTTTTTAGGAGGCCGCACACTACGCGCACCTTATATATCCTGTACACTTTACACGCACGTCCCTTTGACCCGGGGTGGTTGTTCAGCTGCAGTCACGGACAGTATTACGATGCTCCCGTGCACGCACGGAATCACCCCAAACTCCCCATGGCAGCCAATGTCGACCAATGCACAGTCCGTGTCACACATTTTAAAACCGTGACTGTTGGTTGGTTTTTGGTCTAGTCCGTGTCATATAGCCCAGTTGCATACCCCCGTAAAGGTCAAACCTTAGCCCATGACGAGAGTCGAGACCCTTCGCGCAAGCGAAACTCTGCCAAAATTCTGCCAAGAAAATTGGCAGAATCTTGACTCCGGCATTGACTTTGATTTTGACCCGCACGGGATACGTAAGAGTCGAGCCCAAGTCCGTGCCTAAAAATCCAAATATCTTTCGCACAAACGGAGCTCTGCCGTTTTTAACCGACAAGAAAAATTTGGCAAGATCTTGACCCGGCATTGACTTTGACTATGACTCGCACGACGTATGCAACGAAGTTCAATGTGACACTGTGTCATCCGGCTTTTACCATCCGACCCATGCCTATTATCTTCTTGGACAATGCCAAAAAGTCAAAACGTCAGTCGAGCAAGCGAAACTGTCTTGCAGAAATTACGGTAAATTTGAAAGACGAGTCTTTCCCGGCATTGCCTTGACTATAATCCGCATCGCTCGCGCATTAAAAGTTCCTATGACCCACTGGACCCGTTAGGAGCGTTCTTCTCTCTCGTTCGGTGGGATCCACGTGCCCTATAGGACCCTCGCCCGGGGCTGTCCACCCTGGGAGGTCGAAATACAGGTGGAATACGAGGGGCTTATAGACGTAGTGACGGAGCCCACTGATCCAGGATCTAGAGTAGTTGCGAAAAAGAAGGGCAACCCCTTTTCCAATCAAATAGAAATTAATAAAAGACACCGTTTTAAGTAAACTGGAAGATTCTTAATTTGCATATTGCACGAGCCTTGACTAAACACCTACCCCGAGTCTAAACCTTACCTATCCCTTTCCCTTGGCGAGAAAGAAGTGGGTGAGAATATCGGGTCGGCGGCTTGTCGGCGCGAGAATTCTCGAATAGCTCGCGAGAATCCTCGGTTTTGTCGGTCCGGAAAGTCGAGAATGACAAGATTTGACGAGAAAACGGCGGTGGTTTGGGTAACCGAGATGACTAGGGAAGAAGAGCTAGCCTTAGCCTTGGAAAACACTCGTAAGGTCCATGAGGAACGGCGAGGCCATGCTCATTGATGCGCTCCGTCGTCATGGGGTTCGAGATAGTGGTTGAGTCCAGCCGGTTCCCTGGTTATGGTAGAAGATGAGACTCCGAGTAGCCATCTCGGCTCCCCGGCCTATAACCAATGCCCTCCTCCATACACATATGATCCCTTACTAAGGACTACCCCTTTTCGAGTCCTTTCCAACATCCCGAGCCACCGGGGTTCCAACGCCCTCACCTCCTCGAGATAAGACCCGGCTTTGTTCCACTACCAACGAGAGAGCAAATGCCACGGCTATCCCGATCGCTCGGTCTTTGCATTACCCCATGGGATTCACTCCCCCTCCTCGCACGGCCATCCCGAGACAATCTCCGGGCCTCGAGAATCAATTCAATGATCTCTTTAACCTATGCCCGCCACGCGAGATCTTCCACCCAACCTTGCCAAAGGACCCCACGAGGTTCCTTATCCTTTTCCTTACCCTGGTAACTATGAACCTAATTCCTATGCCTCCGGCCAGCCTCACGGAAACACGGGACCAGGTCAAGTTTACACTTACTTCCCTTCAAAAGACTCCCAAGCCATGGTACCAGCTACCAATGTGCCACCCACTGTCCTGCCACCCAAATCTGATAAGCCCGCTTCAGAATCGAACGATCCAAAACCGTCGCTTGACCCCAACATGACTTGGCTGATGGAACAAGTTAAGTCCATGCAAGAGAAATTCGGGGAATTGAGCACCAAGAAGGCAGTATACCAGATCACTGATCCCAACAAAATTGTCCCTCTTCCTCCAAAATTTCGAATGCCTGAGATTGAAAAGTTCAACGGCACATATTATCCTCGGACTCACATTTAAAGTTACCTTCTTGCCATGAGGGCCAAGGATTGTACGTATCAGCAGATGGCCGACCACTTTCAGTTGTCATTAAAGGGTTCAGCTCTTAGGTGATTCCTGCATGTGAAGCCAGAGGCCCGAGCCACATGGGACCAGATCAAGGAAGCGTTCATGGAGAAGTACAAGGCTAACTTGAATTGGGAAACCAGCAGGAATGACCTACAAGGCATTCTGCAGTGCCCAGACGAGCCAGTAAGTGAATTCTACAAGAGGTGGAATTGGAAGCTTAGTGAAATGATGACCCCGTTGAATGAAGAGGAACAGATGGAGATCTTCCAGTCTTGCTTGAAACCTCAGTTAAGGGTCCAGATTGGCAACTATTATTATCCTGACCTTCGGGCGATGGTGAATGCCGGCACCAAATTCGAAAATGCCTTCAACATGGCTCCGGTCACAGGAACAGGCAACTCTTACCGCTACAAAGCACCAGTCTCAAATGCCACAGCCGTCACTGTAAAGGGAAAAAAACGGTTGGCGCTGTCAATTATATCTAGAATGAGAAAGTTGGACAAGGTTCAGGTCAAGCCGCTGTGAAGCCAAGGCCTCGCTTCTATACCGCTGAAGATTTCGGAATGCCACTAGAGAAAGTCTTCGATGGTTTGGTGGCCGAAGGACTCATTAGACCTTTGGAAAACTGGAAACCAAAGAACCCTAGTGTCAGGATGGATGAAACCAAGCACTTTCCCTTTCACAAATATCATGGGCATAACACCAATGATTGTACTTACCTGAAATTCCTGATCTCTCGCCTGATTGAAGAAGGCAAGCTTGAACCACCTCAGGGTCCCAATGTAGTCAAGAATCCTCTTCCTGCCAACAACCGAGTCAACATGATTGAGTTTGGAGGGACAAATGCAGCTGGTTTTGGGAATCCAAAGATCATAGACATCATGGAATTCAAGGTTCCTTATGCTGAATTGCGAGGAGAGTGGAAAGATCTGATTGATGCCTCCACCATGGAAGGACAATTTGGACCTATAATAGGAACCGACTTCATTAATGTTGTCAAGGCTAGACCTCTCTTTTGTGACTTTGAACCAGTGACCATAGTCAAGATTACAGAAGGAAGACTCTCTTACGAAGATTGTGAGGCAGAAGTAAGCCAAGCTATGATGATGGAAGCCTCTCTGGAACCCTTCATCACTCACGGTGAGTGATGTGGTGGATTTTATATATATTATTGTAGGTGTTAGTGCCCTAGGCCTATAGAGATAGACTTATTTGTAATGTCATTATTCATTTATATATGACATTATTACTTTGATTATTATATATGTTTGCATGTTTATTGTAATAATCGTGTCCCTAGTACTTATGAAGCACTAGTATGAAGTTTAATGGATAATCATGTGATGATTATATGCATAGGGATGCACATTAAATTCATGGGTACTTGTTGGAGAACAAGGTACTGGACTTGGCCCATTATGAGATTTATGTCATGGTCAAATGTCATAATTAAATCTCATATAGTCATATCATTGATATCCTTTGACCTGAGATTATCATCGTCTTCCACTCGATGAATATTGTGTTTGATATAGTTTAACGTTGTCTTTAACCGGATAACAATAAGGGCTATTATTGGCATGATAGGATTCTTGTTGGGAAGAATGATAAGTCAAGATGGAAATTTGTCCCTCGTAAAGAGAGATGTTTGCTTGGCCACTCGTAAGTAAGATTGATGATGTACATGGCCATGTCCGAATGAATTAATGTGATTAATTACATTCGATTGATCAATTTACTTAGTAACGAGAAAGCATTGAACAATATGAGTTGACGTGGACCATGACTCATGTTCAATATAACATTGTGTGACAATGGGATTGTGATATGTTCTATGTAGGAAAATCGAACTTGATATTATATTATTTGGGTAGGCATGATGGCTTGCTAGAGTCCGCTCATGTCTTATGAGGATCGATGTGATCGAACTCATTGCCAACATAATATAGTCCTATGGGGTCACACGCATCGAACGAATTGTCAAAAATGAAGAATGTGGAGTTTTTGTTCTCAGGGGATGACTCGTCCCCTGGCCAGAACCAACTATTCCCCTTAAAGGGGACGCCAGATTCAGAAGCTGGGTGCCAGGGGACGACTCGTCCCCTGGGGGACGACTCGTCCCGTCGGCGCTGGACTTACGCGGAATTGACTTAAAACTAGGGTTTTCGCAAAGGGAAAAGTTTTATAACGTATAAATACTTACCCCTGGTTGCCCTAGCCGTCATACTCACGTTTTCGGTTTAGAGAAACACAAAAGAGAGTGATTCCAATTGTGAATTGAGAATCGAAACACCATTCAATTCCATAATTCTTCATTGATTGAAAGGAGTTTCAATCAAGGATCTAGCAATCCACCTAGAATTGTTCTAGGGTTCGTTCAACGTGTGGATACACATAGAGGATCTTCGCCAATCAAGATCTAACATTCGTGATTCAAGAATCGTTCGTCGAGGATTCACTAGTTCATCAATCTGGAGTTGGAACGCTTTTATCAAAGACAAACGCACACAAGGTTGGTAATTCTATTTCATACTTCTTAATTAAACATCTAGAACGGATCCTAGGGCTCCGGGTTTTCGAGTTAATTTTGCATCTTCTGCTGCGCATGAACCCTCGAAACCCAACAGTGGTATCAGAGCCAGGTTCATGATGTTTATATTAGAAAATCATGATAATTAGATAATGTGATTATGTTAATTTTCTTGATGTACATGATCTAGAATGTGAAATTGTATGAGTTTTGCTTGTGAAGTAATTGTATATAATGATATACCATGATTATGAAATTGAAATATATGATTAATATGATTAATCTAGATTATGGGATGTCAATTTCATTAATATGATTAATGTGATTAATCTAGGATATTTGTGAAGTGTTACTTAGTATATTGGCTGGACACCAAAACCTTCCCCACAGGCACTTCGATGGAAGTGTGGGATAAATTTGGAGCACGTGGCCGCGTACTAGTAATTACTGACCAAATGTGATTTGTGTTGCATCATTCCATGTTCATAATTATGCTCATATAGTTTTCATGAATCAACCTTGGCATGTTAATTGATAAACATGAAAATTGAACCTTCTTTGAAATTTGAGTTTGTCTATGCCACCCATATTTAAACACTTGTGAGTATACGGATAGTTTTATGTAGGCTACGCCACAGCGAGGTACATTAATTCTATCTTTGTATGATCAAGATGAGCAAACAGTGATTGCTATACGTTTAAAATGGTTGAACTCAATTAGGCTATCAAAACAGTTTTGGGCCTAAGGCATAAGATGAGATTGAAACATGTGACATATGATGTCTATAATCTCATAAAGGATCTAAGAGTCATATGTTGATATGATTGATAAATGTTATCTACCTTTTTAGTTTAATTTTGAGCAGTCGTGCCATAGCCGACTTGAAATTAAATTAAAGTTGGGTCTTAGCCTATTAAATTATATTATGCATGATTGTATAAGAAGGTTATATAATTTAGTGGGAGTATTTATGAAATACGTTATTTAATCTCTTAAATGAAATCGGTACTTATATGTGTTCATATGTGTTGCATATCGTTGTAGAAATAGCGTTACACAATAAATTGCGATTTGTCCTTATGAAGGACAAGTTCGAAGAGAACGGTATAACTTATTCTGATTTGATCAGATGCTCAAGAAGTGTTCTTAAGCAAAAATTGTACGTTCTTGACGAATCCATTCCTGCTGAACCCACTGCAAATGTTGCAAAGTGCAGATAAGGAGCAATATAAGAAACATAGAGATGATTCATATGATGTTGTTTGCCTTATACTTGCCACCATATTTAAAGGCTCTTATGAAGAACCTTGAACACGTGGAAATTGCTTTTGTTCTAGCACAATGCATAAAGGAAATGTTCCAAGTGCAAGCTAGGCAAGAGAGGTTTGTTGTGTTAATGGTTAACACAAGAAAGGGGTTTAAAAGGAAACACAAAGAAGGTAAAGCAAAGGTTGCTAAACCTAGGGCAAAAGTTGCCAAATTTGAAGAGGCTAAACCCAAAGTGTCTCAAAAGGATGCAGTTTGCTACCGCTGCAATGAGATTGTTAATTGGAAGCAAAGTTGCAAGGCTTATTAGGAAGGCCTAAAAAGTGAAGAAGGGCAATATGATTGCTACTACTTCAAGTATCTATATGGTAGATATTTTCTTTTCGACTTCTTGTTCTTGGGTATATGATACCGGATATAGATCCCACATTTGTTTAAATGTACAAGAAATAAAGAATAGAAAGCTACTCAAGGAAGGTGAATTAAACCTATGCGTGGTAATGAAGCAAGAGTTGCTGCATTAGCCGTAGGGACTTATGAAGTCACTTTACCTTGTGGACTAGTACTTGTTTTGAACAAGTGTGACTACGTTCTGAATTTGAGTAGGAGTATTATTTTGTTTCTTATGAGGATGATGAAGGATATAATCTTCTTATTGAGAATAAGAAGCTTTATATTTATTTAATGATATGCCTTATTGTAATGCATATATCATTGAATGGTCTTCATATCTTTGATGTTAAGATACAAAATAATATTGAAGATATCTATAATATGAGTGTGAAATCTAAACCGAATAATATGAATAACGCGTTCATATGGCATTGCCGGTTTGGTCATGTAAATAAGAAACATATATCTAAAATCCATTAACATGGATTTTTAGACTCATATGATGATGAATCATTTGAGGAATGTGGATCTTGTTTATTGAAATTATTGACTAAACCACCCTACAGTAAGAGTAGTGGGAGGGCTAGTGACTTATTGATCCTAGTACATGAGATGTACATGGACCATTAAGCAGCATTGCTAGGGGAAGATTTTGGTATTTCATTACATTCACTAAAGACTTATCTAGATATGACTATGTCTATCCGATGAAGTCCAAAGGTGAATTGTTTGGGATGTTTCGAACATTTCAAGATGGAGTACGAAACAACTTGACAAAACTATTAAAGTACTTCGATTAGATCGAGGTAATGGATATTTGAGCCAAGGGTTTGACAATTATCTCAAAACTGTGAAATCGTTTCATAGTTGACTCCATGCGGAACACTACTGAGAATGGTGTGTCTGAAGGGAGGAATTGAACCTTGTGGAACATGGTTCGTTCGATGATGTGTCAAGTTGACTTTCCTATTTCCTTTTGAGGATATGAATTATAAATGATGCGGTTACACTGAATCGAGTCCCTACTAAATCGGTTCCTAAGTCCCCACATGAGATGTGGCATGGAAGAATATCTTTCATGAAGATTTGGGGTTGCGAATCTTATGTGAAGAGACTTGTCTCTGATAAGTTAGCACCAAATCTGACAAGGTTATTTTCTAATATTAATTTTACAACCACAAAGAGAACAAAATGGTTGTTGCTCTATATGATTCGTTTCTTGAGAAATAGTTTCTCAATGAAAAATCTAGTGGGAGTAAAATTGATCTTAAATTGAAGGAGTTCAAGAACCTGAAAATGACATGGAACCAAGAGTAGAGACGGAACCAAGTTCATAAGGAGTTGTGAAACCGGTTCAAGTTACACATGTCCATCGTAGATTGGATAGGTTACGATCCGAACACGAGAAATATTGATCTCTCATATCGGAAATTAATAAAGTGGAAGTCATTGAGAATGATGATCCTACTTACTATCTAGAGGCGATGTCCACTCCTAATTCGGATAAATGGTTAGGAACCATGGAGTTCGAATTACAATCCATGTTTGATAATCAAGTTTTGAACTTGATTGAGCTACCTGAAGGTGTAAAAACCTAAAGGGTGCAAGTAGGTCTTCAAGACCGACATGGATGGAAGGTGTATACTTTCAAGACTAAAGATTGTAGCAAAGGGATTTAGGAAAATTCATAGTATTGACTATGTTGAAACCTTTTTGCCCGTTACAATGCCGAAGTCTATTAGAGTTTCAATTGCCATTATCGCATATTGTGAATATGAGATATGGCAAATGGATGTCAAAACAGCGTTTCTTAACGGAAACCTACTTAAGGATGTATACATGACTGGCACCCGAAGGGTTTGTCGATCCAAGAAATTCTAATAAAGTATGCATGTTGCAAAGATCCATAAGATGGGTTGAAGCAAGCTTCGAGGGGTTGGAATCTTCATTTTGATGAATCGATCAAAGAGTTTGACTTTATCAAGTACGAAGATGAACTTTGTGTATACATGAAATTCAGTGGGAGCATAGTATTATTTCTATTGTCATATGACAATGATATATTACTCATTGAAAACAAAGTTCCGACACTTAAGACTGTCAAGTCTTGGTCAAGGAAAGGTTTCTCAATGAATGATATGGGTGAAGCCGCTTACATCCTTGGTATCAAGATCTATAGAGATAGATCTAAAAGGATATATAAGTTGGTTTGAGTCAAAATACTCATATTGATAAGGTTCTTAGATGATTCTAAGAAAGGTAACTTGTCAATGGGTCATGGTATTACTCTTAGCGAGACTCAGTGTCCCATGACAACTGATGAGCAAAAGAGAATGGATGAAGTTCCATATGCTCCGACATTTGGATCTGTCATGTATGCCATGATTTGTACTAGACCCGACGTCTCGTATGCTTTGAGCATGACGAGTCGATACCAATCGATCTGGTGAGAACCATTGGATGGCGGTCGAGACGATCCTTAAAGTACTTAAGAAGAACTAAGGATACGTTCTTGGTATTTGAAAGGTTGGAAGTTAATCTTGTTGTAAAGGTTACACGGATGCTAACTTCCAAACTGACAAAGTTAATTAAAATCGCAATTAGGATTTGTGTTTATGCTTATTGGAGGTGCGATTTTATTGGAAGAGTTCCAAGCAGAAAATTGTAGCCGATTCTACTTCTAAGGCTTAATTTTAGCAACATATGATGTAGCTAGAAAAGGCAGTTTGGATCAAAAGTTCATTAGTGTTTTGGAATTGTTCCAAGTATCACTAATCCGGTGGAACTTTGTTATGACAATTGTGGTGTCATTTGTGCAAGCAAAAGAACCAAGGTCACATCAACGATCCAAACACATTTTGAGACGTTTCCACCTCATTCGAGAAATCTGTGAAAGGGAAGACGTTAAGATATGCAAAAGGTACCAACGGATGACAACATTTCGGACTCTCTCACCAAGCCTTTGCCACAAGCTAAACATGATGGTCATGTTAGGTCCATGGGTATAAGATACATGAATGATTGGGCCTAGTGCAAGTGGGAGACTGTAGGTGTTAGTGCCCTAGGCCTATAGAGATAGACTTATTTGTAATGTCATTATTCATTTATATATGAGATTATTACTTTGATTATTATATATGTTTGCATGTTTATTATAATAATCGTGTCCCTAGTACTTATGAAGCACTAGTATGAAGTTTAATGGATAATCATGTGATGATTATATGCATAGGGATGCACATTAAATTCATGGGTACTTGTTGGAGAACAAGGTACTGGACTTGGCCCATTATGAAATTTATGTCATGGTCAAATGTCATAATTAAATCTCATACAGTCATATCATTGATATCCTTTGACATGAGATTATCATCGTCTTCCACTCGATGAATATTGTGTTTGATATAGTTTAACGTTGTCTTTAACCGGATAACAATAAGGGCTATTATTGGCATGATAGGATTCTTGTTGGGAAGAATGATAAGTCAAGATGGAAATTTGTCCCTCGTAAAGAAAGATGTTTGCTTGGCCACTCGTAAGTAAGATTGATGATGTACATGGCCATGTCCGAATGAATTAATGTGATTAATTACATTCGATTGATCAATTTACTTAGTAACGAGAAAGCATTGAACAATATGAGTTGACGTGGACCATGACTCATGTTCAATATAACATCGTGTGACAATGGGATTGTGATATGTTCTATGTAGGAAAATCGAACTTGATATTATATTATTTGGGTAGGCATGATGGCTTGCTAGAGTCCGCTCATGTCTTATGAGGATCGATGTGATCGAACTCATTGCCAACATAATATAGTCCTATGGGGTCACACGCATCGAGCAATTGTCAAAAATGAAGAATATGGAGTTTTTGTTCTCGGGGACGACTTCGTCCCAGGCCGAACTCAACTATTTCCCTTAAATGGGACGCCTTGAGAATTCGAAGGCTGGGTGCCGAGGGCGGCTCGTCCCTGAGGGGCGACTTTCGTCCCGTCGCGACTGGAGCGACGCGGAATTGACTTAAAACTAGGGTTTTCGCAAAGGGAAAAGTTTTATAACGTATAAATACTTACCCCTGGTTGCCCTAGCCGTCATACTCACGTTTTGGGTTTAGAGAAACACAAAAGAGAGAGATTCCAATTGTGAATTGAGAATCGAAACACCATTCAATTCCATAATTCTTCATTGATTGAAAGGAGTTTCAATCAAGGATCTAGTAATCCACCTAGAATTGTTCTAGGGTTCGTTCAACGTGTGGATACACATAGAGGATCTTCACCAATCAAGATCTAACGTTCGTGATTCAAGAATCGTTCTTCGAGGATTCACTAGTTCATCAATCTGGAGTTGGAACGCTTTTATCAAAGACAAACGCACACAAGGTTGGTAATTCTATTTCATACTTCTTAATTAAACATCTAGAACGGATCCTAGGGCTCCGGGTTTTCGAGTTAATTTTGCCTTCCGCTGCGCATGGACCCTCGAAACCCAACAATTATTTCCCTAATTTTCTAGACATTTTATTATTATTTTGATGTAATTTAGACTAGTTTTGATGTAATTTTGAGTAAACTATGAATTGGTGAGGTTGTGAGAAATCTTTGTAATTGTGAGATATTTTGAGTGATTTTGTATTGTCCCTGCAAAAGTATTAATGTGGAGGATAAAATTGCTATTATCAGAAGTGCAGGGACCAAACTGCGAGAAGCTGAAGTTCAAGGATCAAATTATAAAGAAGCAGAATTTCGAGGACCAAAGTGAAAATGAAGAATTTGGAGAAAGAAGATGGCACGTGTGTGTGAAAGAATTTGGAAATCAATTTAATTTGGCAAGAGGACAAATCAGTATTGATTTGGGAAAGATGAAAGTTTCCTAACAAACCAAGGAATTGAAGGCGCGTGGACCAAGGTGGAGGGTTGACCGGCTTAATTGACAAATGTGGACCCAGGGCGTGGGTTTGTCAGGGCATGGATTGAAGGAGTATTATTAATATGGTTATTATTATTAATGAATTTTCCTTTTCTTTTTCTTTTTAGTTTTTCTTTTTAGTTTCCTTATAGGTTTATGATTATTAGTTGGGACAAGTATAAATACTTGTTTCAACTACAGTTTTAGGGTTAGACTTTTTATTATCATTATTACTTAGAGTTTTCAGCAATTTTCATGGAAGCTTAAATCCTTTGCTTCGGATTTGAATCCTGAACCGTTTGTTTAATTCAATTGAGGTATCGATTTCTTTATTTCTGAATCCCTATTCATAGTTTTACTTGTTTTAATTGATAAATCGTTTCTAGGGTTTTGAGATTTGATCACCCTCTTTTCCCTTGTAATTGATTTAATGCTAGTTTAATTTTAAGTCTGTGTCAGATTAGGATTTTTCGCAAGTAGCATCTTTGAGATTTATGCACGTGTCGTGGTAAATTAAAAAGGGGGTAAAACTAGGTTTTGATCTATTTGAAAAAGAATAGTGAAATTCTTGATCTTAATTTCTTAAAGCTTCATCAATCAATATTGTGAATCTAGGCATGTCGATTAGGTTTAGCTATTGATTAGGGGAATAGGTGAGTGTGTCACTGCTTATAACCATTAATAAGAAAGAAATAGGGATTGAAATATATTCCGGATCAAGTGAATAGGGATGAAGGGAAAGAAATTGTACCGATGATATTGAATTGATAAACGGGGACGGAAATAAATCTGAAGTGTTTGCCTTTAATCGTTTTACAACTTAGTTTTCTTAATTTCTGTTGTAGGAATTTAATAAAATAAATTTTGAACCCCCAATCTTGTCAAGTGACAATTGTGCAACCGAATAACCGTTCTTCAGTGGATCGACCCTGGGCTTGTCCTAGCTGTAGTTTTTTTGTAGCCGAGTATAGTCTTGGTATTTAATTTGTAGGCGTGCGACTTTAGACCTATCAAATTTTGGCGCCGTTGCCGGGGAACGGTTTTATTTGTTTGCACTCTTATTATTTTCTTAATCTATTTCTTTTTTCTTTTTCTTGTTTCCTATTAATTGCGCTTTATTATTATTGTTGTCTTGTGGTGTGGAACCTTTTATGGTCCATACCCGTTCTGCTAATCAACTTGCTAGTCCATTTGTTCCAGAAATCGAAAGATATTTCAGGTACAGGAGAAATTTGCAGCGAAACGAGATGAATAATAATAACGGCATAGGTGATAACGGTCCGGAGGTTGTGAACAATGGGGGTAATGGACGGGGCAATCACAATCCACCTCCCCCACCTCGGATGTTAAGGCAAAGGATTGCTCCGAACTGGAATGAGCAATCGCAAGCAGTGCTATTCCCTGAGTTGCCGGCTGGGGTCACTTTTGAGTTGAAGCCGGGGTTGTTGAATCAGTTGCCCCATTTTACTGGAATACCAGGGGAGAATCCGAATCAACACATCGCTCAGTTTGTACAGATTTGCAAGAGTATGAGACCGGCTGCTTTGCCTCTTGGCGATTGTGCGAGGGCATTTTCCTTTACCCTTAAGGATAACGCAAATATGTGGTACTACCACCTGCCACCCAACAGCATTACATCTTGGCAGGAGTTGAAGGAGGTATTCCTTGATGAGTTCTTCCCTCCAGATCAGATCAATGTCATGAAGAGGGATATCAGTAATATGGAGCAGCGGTCAGATGAATCACTATATGACTATCCACAACCTAGGTTCTACAAGCTCTGCGAGAAGTTGTCCGTATCACGGGTTTGATGATGAGCAGCTTATTGTATACTTCTATGGAGGATTGACTGTGCAGGATAAACGGTGGATAGATTCTGCCTGTGGAGGTAGTATTATGAACAAAACTACCAGGGATGCAGAACAGTTGATAGAGGAATTGGCCAAGAGCACAAGGACACATGGAAGGAGGTCTAGCGTTAGACAAGTCAGTGCTGCGGGATCGAGTGATACAACGAGTGATTTGAAGACAGAGTTGGCGAATGTGAAGAGCCTTTTGAAGACATTGGTTTTGGGTCAACAACCTCATCCCTGCGGTATATGCAATGATGTGACCCATCCGACTGATTCTTGTCCTACTCTTCAGACTGATGAGGTGGTAGATGTCAATGCAATAGGGTTCAATCAACAGGGTCAGAGGCCACCGCAGTTCAATTACAACGCTGCGAATAATGTTCATCCGAACCTTAGGTATGGCCCACCACCGGGTCAACAAGGGTTCAGGCAGCCATTCAATAATCAGCAGGGGTTTCAGCAGGGTCAGCAGTTTCAGGGAAATCAATACAATCAGTACAGAGCACCTGTTAGACAGCAGCAGCAGGGACCATCTACAGAGGACATGGTCTGATCACTAGCGCAAAGCATGTCTACCATGAATGGAAACTTCCAGCAGTTTCAGCAGGAGACTAAATCGAGCATCAGTAATTTAGAGAAGCATATGAGTCAGCTGGCAGATGCAGTTGGGAGAATGGAGGCTAAATATTCGGGGAAGTTACCATCTAGAACTGAACCGAATCCGAAGTCTAATGTCAGTACAATGACTTTGCGCAGTGGGAAGAAGCTAGAGGAAGTGGTTGTCGAAGAGGAGCCCGAGTTAGTGGTTGAGAGAGTTGCACCTGAGGCGAAGACTCCTGAAAAGGAGAAGAGTACTGCACCAGTATTTCCTGTATATGAGCCAGTCCCTCCGTTTCCGCATGCATTTAGGGAGGACAGAAAGCCGGAGCCTGATAAGGCTATCTTTGACACGTTCAAAAGGCTTGAGGTAAACATTCCGTTTCTTGATCTGCTGCAGTCGGTTCCAAGGTATGCGAAGTTCTTGAAGGAATTGTGCACTATGAAGAGGAATCAAAAGGAGCGGAGTCAGAAAAAGGTAAAAATCAGTGAGCATGTGTCTGCAGTCTATCAGAAGAGGATGCCGAAAAAGTGTAGTAATCCGGGTATGTTCGTGATTTCGGTGTCTCTTAGGGATAATTCGGAGCATATGGCTATGCTTGACTTGGGGGCTTCAATCAACGTCATGCCCTATGCGTTGTTTGAGAACCTAAAGTTGGGACCTTTACAGGATACTCGGGTGATTATACAGCTTGCCGACAGATCGAATGCGTACCCTAAGGGGTTGATTGAGGATGTTCTAGTCCGGGTTGGGAAGCTCATTTTTCCTGCAGATTTTTATGTCTTGGAGATGGATACGGACCCTAAGGCTCCCATTCTGTTAGGGAGGCCTTTCATGTCGACTGCTCGTACCAAGTTGGATGTCACTAATGGGTCATTGACTATGGAGTTTGATGGGTAACAAATGGAGTTCAATATCTTTGATGCCATGAAGTACCCTAAGGATGTCCACTCGGTAAACTTCATTGATGTAGTTGAGCCCATAGCTCAAGAGGTGTTCGATGTGTGTGGAGGAGATGATGACATGAAGTCCGTATTAAAGAATGCGTTGGAGTATGCCGGGCTAGAGTTTGACATTTCCAATGAGATGAAGGAGGCGGTTATGAGCCTTTCTGAGGATGCCATGTATGTCCCACCAACGGGTTATGGTCATTTACAGTTGGAGGTGCCACCGGAGAAACCATTGCCATCTGTTGAGAAGGCACCTGTGCTTGAATTGAAGCCCCTTCCCGAGAATTTGAAATATGCTTTCTTGGGTGAAGGGAAGACACTTCCGGTGGTGATCTCTAGTGTTCTAACGGAGGAGCAAGAGAAGAAATTAGTTGATGTGATTCGGGAGCGGAAAGAAGCGATTGGGTGGACTATTGCCGACATCAAAGGCATAAGTCCTTCTTTATGTACTCACTGGATTTTGCTAGAGGAGGGTGCTAAGACGGTAAGGCAACCGCAGAGGAGGTTAAACCCACCTATGATGGAGGTGGTAAAGAAGGAAGTGTTGAAGTTGCTGCAGATGGGGATCATATATGCCATATCGGATAGTGAGTGGGTGAGCCCTACTCAATGTGTAGCCAAGCGAGGTGGGATCACCGTCGTCATCAACCACAAGGGCAAGTTGGTGCCAACCCGGGAGCAAACGGGATGGCGTGTTTGTATTGATCTTCGTCGGCTGAATGAGGTAACTAGGAAAGATCACTTCCCCCTCCCGTTTAATGATCAGATGTTGGAAAGGCTTGCCGGAAGGGCATACTACTGTTTTCTTGATGGTTATTCCGGGTATTTTCAAATACCAATTGCACCGGAAGACCAAGAGAAAACCACTTTCACTTGCCCCTTCGGAACCTTTGCCTATCGGAGGATGCCCTTTGGTTTATGTAATGCACCTGCGACTTTTCAAAGGTGTATGATGAGCATCTTCTCCAATTTTGTGGAGAATTTTATGGAGGTTTTCATGGATGACTTCACCGTCCATGGAGACTCTTTTGACCAATGTCTCGCTCACCTTGCTTTAGTTCTTGACCGATGTGTTGAAACAAATTTGGTTTTAAATTTTGAAAAATGTCACTTCATGGTTGAGCAAGGCATTGTGTTGGGGCATGTGGTTTCGAAAAAGGGTATTGAAGTGGATAAAGCAAAAATTGATGTTATTTCCACACTTCCTTACCCTACGAATGTGCGTGAAGTGCGGTCGTTCCTTGGTCATGCGGGGTTCTACCGTCGATTCATAAAAGATTTTTCAAAAATTGCATCACCTCTATGCACCTTGTTGCAAAAAGAGGTAGATTTTAAGTTTGATGATAATTGCAAGAAAGCGTTTGATGAGTTGAAGGGTAGGTTGACATCTACTCCTATTATTCAAGCCCCCAATTGGTCTCTCCCGTTTGAGATCATGTGTGATGCGAGTGATTATGCTGTGGGGGCAGTTTTGGGTCAAAAAGTGGATCGTGCCTCTCATGTGATTTATTATGCATCTATGACTTTGAATGAGGCACAAAGAAATTACTCCACTACAGAAAAAGAGATGTTAGCGGTGGTATTTGCATTAGAAAAGTTTAGGTCCTATCTGCTTGGGACCAAAATCATTGTGTACACCGATCATGCCGCTCTTAGGTATTTGATGTCTAAGAAAGAGGCGAAACCGAGACTCATTCGGTGGATCCTCCTGTTGAGTGAGTTTGACATAGAAGTCAAGGATAAGAAAGGGGCCGAGAATGTTGTGGCCGATTACTTGAGTCGTTTGGTAAGAGAGGATGACAAGCCTTATAAACAAGCCCCTATTAGGGGCGAGTTTCCTGATGAGGCTTTGTGGGCAATGAAAGAAGTATTCCCTTGGTATGCGGATTTGGTGAACTTTTTGGTCTCTAATAAAATTCCCCAACTATTGTCTAAATCCAAGAAAGACAAAATCCGCAGTGAGGCTAAATATTATGTGTGGGACGAACCAAACTTGTGGAAGCATTGCGCTGACCAAGTCATTCGTAGATGTGTCCCGAAAAATGAGATGGCCTCGATCCTAAAGTTCTGTCATGAGTATGCATGTGGTGGTCACTTTGGTGCCAAGAATACCGCTAGGAAAGTGTTAGAAAGTGGCTTCTTTTGGTCAAAGTTGTTTATGGATGCCGCCGCCTTTTGTAAGTCTTGTGACCGGTGTCAACGTGTTGGAAATATAGGACGCCGCAATGAGATGCCACAAAACATCGTAATGAACTGCAAGATTTTTGATGTGTGGGGAATTGACTTTATGGGTCCGTTCCCTATTTCTTTTGGTTTTGTGTACATCTTGCTTGCTGTGGACTACGTTTCCAAGTGGGTCGAAGCGATCCCTACACGCACCGATGATTCTAAAGTGGTGGTGAGTTTCCTCAAGAGTAATGTTGTGTCTAGATTTGGGATGCCTAGGGCCTTGATTAGTGATAGGGGAACTCACTTTTGCAATAGGATGGTGGAGGCCTTGGTTAAAAAGTATAATATCACTCATTAGGTCTCTACCGCCTATCATCCCCAAACGAATGGCCAGGCCGAGGTGTCCAATAGGGAAATCAAATCAATCCTCGAAAAGACCGTAAACCCGAATAGAAAAGACTGGAGTCTTAGATTAGAGGATGCTTTATGGGCTTATCGTACAGCATACAAGACACCTATTGGTATGTCCCCATATCGATTGGTGTTTGGGAAACCATGTCACTTGCCCGTGGAATTAGAGCACAAAGCCTTTTGGGCAATCAAAAAGTTCAATATGAACTTAGACGGGTCCGGTGAGGAGAGGAAATTACAATTGAATGAACTTGATGAAATCCGGAGAGAGGCCTATGAAAATAATTTGTCTTAAAAGGAACGAGCAAAAGCATGGCACGATAAAATGATTTTAAGGAGGGAATTCAAAGTTGGTCAAAAGGTCCTCCTGTTTGACTCCCGCTTGCACTTGTTTCCCGGTAAATTAAGGTCCCGGTGGACCGGTCCCTATTTGGTGAGGGAGGTATTCCCACATGGTGCGGTTGTGATCGCTAGTCTTTCCGGAGACCAAGAGTTTAAGGTAAATGGACAAAGGTTGAAGCCCTATTTTGATGGGAGTGATGTTACTGTGGAGGATGTGGAGATGATGGATCTCTACGATCCTAATTATGATTGAGCCATATGCTATGCCAGGGGCATTAAACCCGGCATTTGGTCTAGCTAAAGACGGTAAAGAAGGGCGGCTTACCGGGAGGCAACCCGGGATTTTCATTTCGTTGTTATTTTGGTTATTTTATATTTTTATTTTGTTTAGAATTGGTGCTACTAAAGGTAGTTTTGTTTTGTGGTGTTGTGCAGGAAAGAGCATGGGAGAGGACAAAAACGACCTGTGGCCTAGTTCTTTACAAAAAAAAAAAATTGAACCACTGGAAGGAGGGAGCGTTGGCTCCCAAAAATGGGGAGCACCTGGCTCCCCCATTTGTTGGCGACCCGTACGTTTCCTCTGGAGAAAGGGAATGTGGCTCCAAAGGAGGCACTGCTCCCAATTTGTTCAAAAGAATGCAAAAGCCATGAAAATTGGGAGGCGTCAGGAGGCGTCGGCCCCGAAAGGTGCGTCCAATTTTTTTGAACAAGCTGAAAGCCAATCACGGCCATGTGCGTTTTACGGAATGGGGAGCGTCCGCTCCCAGGTGAAAGGAGCATCCGCTCCCTTATGTCAGTAGCCATATTCCTGGGCCGGTTTGGAAAAGAAAAGAAGTAATTGTTTTAAAAAACCTTCACAACCCACCGTCCCCTCCTCTTTCTCTCTAAGCGCCGACCGCCCCTTCATCCCTCTCTCTCTATAAATCCGGCCACAACCCCCTAAAATCCTAACCCATAACCACCAAATCAAGCCCCCCACTCCCTAATCCTTACCCAAAACCCAATTTCAAGCCATATCATCCATTAAATCCGGCGATTGGTGAAGCAATTTTGAAATTCCTAAAAGAGAGTTTTGTGTTGAAAAGCTTGTGTTTTGGGGTGATTTTCGAAGGAAGAAAGTAGGGAAGGTTGTGCATTACCAAGGGCTTATTTTTATTGTTGTCTTCTGTCTGGTTACTTCTTTGTGGGATTGTTATATTTTGGGGAGTATAAGCGTTTGTTATGGGTAAAACTAAAGAGCCATCGAAAAAGGGAGGTAAGAAAAAGCAAAGGGTTGATGAGGTGCGTCTAGTTTCCTCCTCCCCCGCCCTCCAGGTTGTGTGAGGATCCACATGATTCCTCAAGGTTTAATTATTATATGTCCCCAAAACGGATAAATTCTTTATTTTAAATGTGATAGATCCGTAATTGCGGAGAGACAATTTCACATTGGTAATCTTTTGGATTCTTACGTTTCATAAATTTGGGATGCGAAAATGGCAACGCTTTTGTGATGGCCAGACGGAGGATTGAATAGAAAACGGTTTGGTTGTGAAAGAATTTTATTAGAATGATACGCAAAATCCCCATGTGATCGAGGGTGGAGGCCTACGTGAGGAAAATACGATAAAATTAGTGAGGATGTTAATAAATTTCTGGCTAATAGAGTGAAAAGGGAGGAATGTGAGTATTTTCAAGCGGTAAATGGGGATTGGCGTGGATATTTTGGGCCACCTCAGCATTTTCGGTCACACGTTGGGGTGGACATTGACCCTACATGGAACAAGGAAACATTATAAAGACAAGGATGATTTGCCCAAGTGAGAGTTAGCCATTTACACGATTTAATCTTGTGAGCGGATTATGCCCTCATCACATTTATGGGTTGATGTTGGGTTGGAGGAGGGCGGCATTGATGCATGTTGTGGTTTCGAAGATGCATTAATAAATTCACCGGCTTGATTATCGGACGGAGGACAAGATCGCTAAGATTGACGACATCATATGGGCGAATTGAAATTTATAACTTTCCGATTCTTATCACGGAGTTGGCGAGAGATGGCGGGGCTTGTAGTACGAGGGAAATCCGTGTCAGTCGGGAGCCGAGAGGTGATAAGTTTTCACGCTCACAAGCTTCAATCGGCGAGATAGGACATGGTTAGGCCCGTCTCACGAGGTTGAATGCAATGAAGAGTGAGGTGGAGATGCCTGAGCTTATGGACCTGCAGTGCTTATTATTTAGGTGGGCGGTGGAGGAAGATGAATATGTTGAAGAGGAGAACGTAAGAGAGTTGAGGATGGGTATATGGGCGGTTCGAACGGGGTAGAAATGGATGATTGTGACTAACCGGCGGCTGGAGAGAGAGAATGGAAGGGAAGATGGACAACGAGATTGGGCAAGCTCGGGCTTTTAGGGAAGCGAGAGGAGGATGATGCGGTTGCCATGATGGATCGGGGCCTCCGCCACGGTACTCTCCCCTTTAGTATGGTCCGCGATGGCACCACCGTTTGACTCGCGGCGAGATGGCGAGTGGCGACGACGGCAGCAGGGGTGAGAGTTCGGCTAGGCTAGGTTCATGTGGGACCACCATTTTAGGCCGCCCCATCAGTGAGATGGTTGAGGTATTCCCTTCCCCCTCCTTATTTCATTTGGTCTATAGTAATGCATATGGGACTATGCATGGTTTGGTGAGGGGGTGGGGTACCTGTATGTTGTTTGTATATAGTTGCCTTCTTCTTTACTTAAATATATATATATATATATATATATATATATATATATATATATATATATAAAAATAGAGAGGCTAAGTGAAAACCCGAGAGGGCACTTAGGCAAAAGGAGAGGGTGTGTTTCGAAAAAAAAAATGAGAGTCTAGGTGAAAACCGGAAACGGCACCTAGGAAAAAGGTGAGTGAGTGAGTGAAACACTTTCTATTTTTTACATCACCGGAGTTGGAGATATAATGGAGGTTTGGAGCGTAGGGTAGGATTGACTATTCTTGGTGTAGGAGGATTTGATTTAGAGGCGGTAGGATAGAAAATTCTCGTAATTTCTTCTTGGTGATATAAGGGGTGTTGGTGTTTTGCACGAGGTAAGTCTTTGCTTGGGCATTGATTTTATTTTTGAGGGAGTATGTAGTGAGAGGATAGCGTGGGGGAAGCTTAGGACATTGTAGTTCCCCCTAGCTTTTTGATGTGTGGGCCTTAGCTTGGATGTCCCGTTTTTGCATCTTTGGAGTTGGGGTCGAGCTAAGGCCGTTGGTACCATTATTATTTTTGGAGTGATAAGGAGCGGAGTCTCATTCTCCGAGTACGTTGATTGAGTGAGTATTTGAGTTGTTGACTTTGGAGTTGGAGGTTTAGAGGAGATTAGGGATCATTTTCTTCCCATGCTATGCTGATTAGACCGGTGCTTAGAGTGGGGTTAGGATATTACTCAGGGACGAGTAATGGTCTAAGTGTGAGGGAATTTGATGTGGTGGATTTTATATATATTATTTCCCTAATTTTCTAGACATTTTATTATTATTTTGATGTAATTTAGACTAGTTTTGATGTAATTTTGAGTAAACTATGAATTGGTGAGGTTGTGAGAAATCTTTGTAATTGTGAGATATTTTGAGTGTATTGTCCCTGCAAAAGTATTAATGTGGAGGATAAAATTGCTATTATCAGAAATGCAGGGACCAAACTGCGAGAAGCTGAAGTTCAAGGATCAAATTATAAAGAAGCAGAATTTCGAGGACCAAAATGAAAATGAAGAATTTGGAGAAAGAAGATGGCACGTGTGTGTGAAAGAATTTGGAAATCAATTTAATTTGGCAAGAGGACAATATTGATTTGGGAAAGATGAAAGTTTCCTAACAAACCAAGGAATTGAAGGCGCGTGGACCAAGGTGGAGGGTTGACCGGCTTAATTGACAAATGTGGACCCAGGGCATGGATTGAAGGAGTATTATTAATATGGTTATTATTATTAATGAATTTTCCTTTTCTTTTTCTTTTTAGTTTTTCTTTTTAGTTTCCTTATAGGTTTATGATTATTAGTTGGGACAAGTATAAATACTTGTTTCAACTACAGTTTTAGGGTTAGACTTTTTATTATCATTATTACATAGCGTTTTCAGCAATTTTCATGGAAGCTTAAATCCTTTGCTTCAGATTTGAATCCTGAACCGTTTGTTTAATTCAATTGAGGTATCGATTTCTTTATTTCTGAATCCCTATTCATAGTTTTACTTGTTTTAATTGATAAATCGTTTATAGGGTTTTGAAATTTGATCACCCTCTTTTCCCTTGTAATTGATTTAATGCTAGTTTAATCTTAAGTCTGTGTCAGATTAGGATTTTTCGCAAGTAGCATCTTTGAGATTTATGCACGTGTCATGGTAAATTAAAAAGGGGGTAAAACTAGGTTTTGATCTATTTGAAAAAGAATAGTGAAATTCTTGATCTTAATTTCTTAAAGCTTCATCAATCAATATTGTGAATCTAGACTGTGTCAGTTAGGTTTAGGTATTGATTAGGGGAATAGGTGAGTGTGTCACTGCTTATAACCATTAATAAAAAAGAAATAGGGATTGAAATATATTTCGGATCAAGTGAATAGGGAGGAAGGGAAAGAAATTGTATCGATGATATTGAATTGATAAACGGGGACGGAAACAAATCTGAAGTGTTTGCCTTTAATCGTTTTACAACTTAGTTTTCTTAATTTCTGTTGTAGAAATTTAATAAAATAAATTTTGAACCCCCAATCTTGTCAAGTGACAATTGTGCAACCAAATAACCGTTCTTCAGTGGATCGACCCTGGGCTTGTCCTAGCTGCAGTTTTTTTGTAGCCGAGTATAGTCTTGGTATTTAATTTGTAGGCGTGTGACTTTAGACCTATCAGTGAGCATAACGTGTTCGTGATGGCTCTTACTGTTCATGAAGATCAGTCCTAACCCACTGTTTGGAAGAATGTGGAAAGAAGAGTGGAGAGCCAGAAGACTTTGATGATGAGGAAAGCTGTCTCTCGGATGCCGAAAGTGCAACTGGTCCCATTACCCCAGAGATACAGATGGATTTGATCAGATTCAGAAAGGAGATTGCGCTAGATCAGCCGAACATCCCCCATGGGAATGATGTCAGCCAAGGCTGTGAAGGTTCGCAGGATGCACAGCAGGATGGGAATCTGACAAGACTGCTACTCCCCAGGGCAACAGCAGAAAAGAGTAAACCCCAGTCCAACCCGTGTCAAACACTTCGAGTCAATAAGTAGTGTAGGGTCCAGAGTTGTTAGGGTCAAGAGTCATGTGAGTCGGGAATCTTTGAATTCCAGTCCTCCGAGTCATCCGAAGGCCTCACGCCTGAGGATTATGAATATGTAGCCAATGTCATATTTCCTTTCGCTTTGACAGATCTTTCTGAGTATCCCCTTATTGCCAACTTAACAAATGATAAATTAACTAAAAACTTAACAACAGTTAATAATGAATCATTTGAACAAGATGCAAACACACTAAACGAACAATACATTAAAGAAATCTTTAAGCAGGTTACAGACAAAGAGGAAAACCGGGCCCAAGCTGCCGAGGAGGTTTTGACAAGTGTTAACTTGGGTACTGTCGAGGAACCTAAAGAGACACAGATTGGAAGCTTCTTCCAGGGGGTTGAACGGGACAGACTGGTCAATCTGCTCAGAGACTACATGGACGTGTTTGCATGGTCATATAAGGATATGCCGGGGCTAGACAGTTCGATTGTGGAGCACAGAATCCCTCTAGCACCAAATGCCAAGCCAGTAAAGTAGAAATTGATTTTATTGATCTGAACAAGGCCAGCCCCAAAGACGACTATCCCTTGCCAAACATAGACATTCTGGTGGACGCCACTGCCAACTACGAAGTCAAATCCTTAATTGATGGCTTTGCCGGCTACAACCAGATCAAGATGGCCGAGGAGGACCAGGAAAAGACAGCCTTCACCACACCATGGGGAACGTACTGCTATACGGTGATGCCTTTTGGGCTTAAGAATGCCGGGGCTACATATCAGAGGGCAGCAACCGCACTCTTTCACGACATGATCCACAAAGAAATTGAGGTCTATGTCGATGACATGATAATCCATTCCAAAGGCGAGGATGGACAGCACTTTGTCGACCTGCGAAAGTTCTTTGAGAGACTGAGACAGCATTCCATGAGACTGAACCCTGCCAAATGCACCTTTGGAGTGACAAGGGGAAAAGTGCTTGGGTATATGGTCACGGAACGAGGTATTGAAGTCGATCCTCGAAAGGTCAAGGCCATTATGGATATGAAGCCACCTCGAACCCAGACAGAGGTCAAAAGCTTTATGGGTAAATTACAGTACATCAGCCATTTTGTCAACCAGTTGACCACCATGTGCGAGCCCATCTTCAAGCTCATGAAGAAGAATGTAGACACAGAATGGACCGAGGAATGTCAGGATGCCTTTGACCAAATCAAGGCGTACCTAGTACATTCTCCAGTGCTATGTCCCCCACATAGACAGAAACCACTTCTGCTCTATCTCACTATCACTGATACGGCAGTTGGGGCTATGCTTGCTCAGGAGAAGAAAGACTCTCGGGTAGAAAACGCCATTTACTTTGCCAGCCAGAAGCTGCAGGGAAGTGAGCTCAATTACTCAGCGTGCGAAAAGACTTGTGCAGGACTGGTATGGGTAGTCGGTAAGTGTAAGTGCTCCAATTTGATTTGTTAGTATTTTCATTAGAAAATTAACGAAAGTTTTAACATTTCTAACATTTCTAATAATTCCTAACATTTCTAACCAAGCAAGGGTAGATTAGGGATTGCCATTTTAAGATAAACCAAGGAAAAGAATCAAAAAAGCAAAAGAAAGGTCAAAAAACCAAAAATAGAAGAATTTCTTTGGAACAAAAGCTCGGCTGCCTAATTTGAATTTAAAAAAAAATATTCTTCCTGTCCAAAGCCTGGAGCTGCATTTAATGAACAGTGCACGCTGACAAACCCATCCGCGCGGACATATATGTAAATTCCAGTTGCCTATAAATTGAGGCCTTCAGTCACAGAAATAAGGAGGAACAACACATTTTGCAACTGCACCTTGGCGAAAAATAGGGAGAAAACAGTGGGAATTCACTTGAATTGCCACCATTTTCTCTTCAATCTTTCCCAAATCCCACTCACTCAAAATACTTTCAAATCATTCTCATACATACACTAACCCAAGCTCAAATCACCCCTTAGGAGGAGGATTAGAGAGAAAACATAGAGGACTTCATTGTTATCTACTTGTTTTCTCTTTGACCAACTCTAATCACAAGCCCTAAACACATTCAAACCCTAAACACTTTCAAACCCTAAACACATTCAAGCCTTGAATCCATTCAAACACAAAATACAAAGAAGATAGGTATAACCTCCTTCTCCTCACCTTAAAATTCTCTCATCCATGCATGCATTTTCAAACTCCAAAATGTAGTTTGTTCATCTTCTTGTCCTAGATCCAAGAGGATCACCATGGAAGTTCATCTCCATGGATGATCCTCTACAAGGATCAACATTACTTTTCAAAGTGTTCTTACTTACTTGCAAACAAGTTTTCAAAACCCTAAAAACCATTTTCACACATCAAATCTTCATTTTCAAGGATAAAATTCCCCTTCCCAAGCAAATGAAATGCTTAAGTCCTAATGTACCCTAAGGATGGCTTGATATAGTAGATCACCACTAAAATGTCTAGTGACTACTAATCAAAGCCTAAGGAAATGGGGACAAGCATGGATGCCAAACCTCTTTTAAAATCATGTTTTTCTTCATGAGGAAGTTGCTGTCCAGTAGCCTTTCTCTAAGACCTCTTTCCATGGTCTAATTTTTTGGACATACAGAAACTTGGAATTTGGTGTTGACTACAAAACACTTTTTGTAGCCAACATCCAGAGCTTTCCAGAAATATTTTTTACATTATTTTTTGCTTGATTAAAACTCCCTTTTTCAAATTTTCTTTTAAAGTTCAGTTCCTCAGTCTCTGGAAGTCCAGATTTCATATCTGATATTTCCAGAAGGTTTTGGTCCACCAAATCAACTCCAAATTGGAAAGTTATTTTACAGAAATCTTATTTAAGGTGTTTTGAACAACTTTCATTCTCGGACTTTCCCCAGATTCTGAGATTTTTAAACCCTTAAACCCATTTTAAAACAAAGTGTCCACTGCCTTTTTCATTCTGGCAGAATTGGTTTTCAACTCCAAAAAATCTTTTGAGTCCCAAAACTAAACCCAAAAATCACACCAAAAATCATGGGATTTGTTCAATGTCTAATAAAGAGTTCCCAATTTTTACTTTTCAATTTCAACTTATTTTGGCCCAAACACACACACACACACACACAAATGGTTTTTGATGCTTGGAAGACTCGTTTTACGAGGCATTCCGGGTGAACACTAACGTTCTTCCCGGCGTGTAACGTGACCTCCGAACACAAATCTCTAATCTCGGGCATTTTTCAAAGTTTTGGCCCTTAAAACAAAAATGGCGTGGCGACTCCGTTTGATTTCAAAGAAAAATCGGGTACATCACAGTGGCGACTCCGCTGGGGACTTATAAGCTTTAAAAAAAAATATGATATTTGGTATATTGGTGGAAACCATTAAACTTCCCGTTATCGCCTCCTAACACGAGTCGGGGATAAATTGTGCTTTAACAATCCCACGTACCGGTATCATTGTTTTCAAAAAAAAAAAGAAAAAGCTTTTGAGGGTCAAGCTTCCGTCCCGGCATTTGAAATCATTTGTGGTGTGTGTGTTGATTTTTCATATTTTCGTGTTGTTTTGGCCGCCTCGGAAAAGTCAAAATTTTGACTATCGGACCCGTTGACTTGAATTTTGAATTATGTGTTTATGTGCTTATGTGCGCATTTACTTTCAAAAAAAAAAGGATTTTCAAAAAAAAAGGGATTTATCAAAAAAAAAAAAAAGGAAAATTTTCAAAAAAAAATCATGCATCATTCTTTTTAAGACACATGAAAAATTTCTATTTACTCAGAAAAAGAAGATAGACTGCTTGCACACTATGCGCACGTGACCTTACACTGCACACTACGTCCCTAACCCGGGGAAATCCCTGTCGCGGCCCGTTTGGTCTTATTACGCCTCTCGGTGCAAGCACGGGACTACCCAAACATCCCATGGAGCCTTGTGTCGACCATGCACTTGTCCGTGACACACTTTGTCCGAGACCCGGTTGGTTTTTAGTCTGGTCTGTGTCATGCCCTGTCTGTGTATAGACCTTTCCTTTCAAAGCCTTAGTCGGCATACCAAGTCAATATCTTTCGGGGACCCTAATCAGTCGAAGTCCTGCCGGTTTTTCGTCACGGACTTTGACCAGATATTGACTGGCGCCTTGACTTTGACTCTGACTGGCACAAATTATACACTGACTCCCGGCATGACCGAGTCATCAAGGATTAATGATTATTCCATGCCTAATTACGGCCTAATTGATGACAAGTCAAGATCAATCGTGGACATTTATCAGTCCAAATCATGCCGACCTTTTGTCGAGCCCTCGGACATGATCTTGACTTTGACGTCAGCTTTGTCCGTAATTTACATCGAATGCTCGTTAAGACTCGATTACCCGCCAGACTCTTAGGATCGTTTTTCTTTCGGTCGGTGGGACCCGCTTGCCCTATAGGACCCTCGCCGGCATCCACCCTGGGAGGTCGAAATACAGGTGGAATACGAGGGGCTTATAGACGTAGTGATGGGGCCCACTGATCCAGGATTCAGAGTAGTTTGCGAAAAAGAAGAGCAAACTTTTCCAACCGATTAGGTTAATAAAACATGTTTTAAGTAAACAAGAACAAATAACTGCATGTTGCATGAGCCCAAAGCCCAAACAATTACCCTCCTTCATTCCCAGACATCTGAACCCTCGTATCTTTCCCCCCGCAGCTCCTCACAAAGGTTGGTTCCGGACACCGGGTCACCGTTTGATCAGTTGGGAAGAGTCAAGCGCATCGTCAGCTTCGCCGTTTGTTCCGACTCCAGGGTTTGAGAATGTGCATCAGCCGGTAATGATGGGGATAACGTCACTCCGCCTCCCGGGACCCCTCAGACAGAACAGCAGTGGAATCAGTTAGCAGAACAGATGAGGTTACGACAGGAAGCACAGCTGAATAGCCTTATGGAGGCTATCAAAAGTCATGGTTTGGCCGCCAGCCTCAATCCCGATGGCACCTTCACCGTGGAAGAGGAAGAGGATGCCAATCCCACTCTCAGTCGCCCTGATTACTCCAGGATGCCACCACCCACCTCCTATGGTACCACTACCAGAACCCATGCTCCTCGATCTTCGGGTCGGCCCGGCTCCCGGCTTCGGACCACTGGATCCATGCGGCCAGACGGCCTGAATCGGTTGCAGTTCCTCAGTGGGGGCAAAATCAGTACGGAATGTCTTCTCATGGTTGGGGTTACCTCGGAATGCCACAGCTAATCCGGATCCCGCCTCAGTTTGGAACCGATCAATCCGGGCCTTCGCAGCAACAGTTCAAAGGGCCACAACAATAGTTCGGCATGCCTCAACAGCCGTCAGGAGCCCCTCCTCAGAATGATGCTAGCTCAGCTGCTCCTCCCACACCTTTCACAAACCCATTTCTCACTCAGGGTTCGATGGGTTACCAAACCTCCATCCCGGTTTCGTCAGAATCACCAGGACCGCAGTACCCCCAGGTTATACACCATCGCCTCAGCCAGCCATACAATTCAACAATCAGGGACAGCAGCCCGCACCTAAGCCTACTTATGGGTCTCACTCCGGAAATTCAAGCTACCCGGCTATATCGGGACTGCCTCCACCCACTTTGCCAGTTGAAAATCAACAGCAGGCCGCAAGGTTCTATCCCTTCGCCCAGGCTCCTACTCATGCTCCCCCGGGCAATTTGGGCCAAGGACAGGTTTTCACCTACGTCCCCAGATCGGCCGTTCCCTCCACCAGCCTGCCGCCAGTGGTAGCTCCTCTCTCTAGCTCAGCCACTAGTTTGAACGCAATGGTTCCACCACAAGATCCTCATCTGGCCTGGTTCATGGAACAACATAAGGAAATGAAAGCGCAGATCGCTGAATTAACTGCTAAGAAGTCTGCCTTTCGGCCTACGGACCCGGACTCCATAGTTCCCCTGCCTCACAAATTTGTTCTGCCCAATCTGGACCTCTTTGATGGTACTGCATGCCCAAAAACTCATCTGGACACGTATACCTTGGCAATGAAGGCCAAAGGGTGCACCAATCGACGGTTGGGCGACTATTTCGATCTTTCTTTGAAATCCGGTGCCTTAAAATGGTTCTTCCGCTTAAAACCCGAGGCCGAGGCTACATGGGACCAGATTACTAATGCCTTCACGTAAAAGTACAAAGCTAACTTGGAATGGGAAACAAATAGAGTTGATCTGCGGACAACGGTGCGGCGTCCCGACGAGAATGTTGGGGACTTCTACAAGCGGTGGAATACGAAACTTCGGTGAAATGGACATCCCTCCTTCGAAGAGGAACAAGCTGGATATCTTTCAATCATGCACGAAACCACATCGAGAGCCTCCTCGGTCACTTCCCGTACTCGAGACTTACGGGCCATGGTTAACTCCGCGGCTAAGTTTGAAAAGGCTTACAATCGGCAGCAGCCGCGCTTTGCACCTTACAGATATCGGGCTCCTCCTTCCAACACCGCCCCTGTCCTGCTAAAGGCAAAGAGACGATTAACTACGCGGGACAGGAATGTAATAACACAACTCCTTTTGCTCCCAGAAAACCAGCCGAGCCCAGACCACGGGTCATGAACCTCGAAAACTTTGGAATGCCCCTGAACGACATCTTTAGGGGACTCGTGAAAGAAGGTTTGCTGCGGCCTTTGGAAAACTTCCAACCCAGGAATCCGAATGCTCCCGTGGATACTTCAAAGTATTGCGCTTTTCATCAAGCCCATGGACATCTAACAGATAACTGCTTTACTCTGAAAAAGGCAATCTAGGCTTGATAGAGCAAGGAAAGTTGGAAGGCCCGAAGGGGCCTAATACGATCAAAAATCCTACGCGAGGAACCATAATCAGGTGAATATGATTGAATACGGAGAACCTTCGCATGCCCGGGGAAGATGCCGATGAAGGTCCCCAAATACCCATGGCCAACCTTGTCGAAGATCCTGAATTCGGATTCCCCATCAACCTTGAGGACGATGAGCAAGTCAGCCCACCTTGGTCTCATGTCAGAGATTTCCTGCAAGAATACGAGGCCCGCTATTTCTCGGATGAGGGGAAAGCTGATGCTAAAGAACTGGGTCTGTTCCGGTCAAAACATGAGAAAACCATTTACACAAGATGGTTAGAACAATCAAGAAGAATCGATCAAGAAAGCTTCCGGCGGGCGCCTGTACTGGGGCTTATCAGCAAAGAGACCGAAGAGCATCTGGAGCTAGTACACTTCTGCAAGTTGGCTTTGGGAGAGGCTAAATACGATCCCAAGAACAGCGAAGAATCAGAAGAGGAGGATTCCTTCTATATCACACTGGAGTCAAATACGTGCCACCCCCTCTCACTCTTCCCCGCGGTTTACGGGAGGAGAAGGCTGAGTCACAATTACCACTTCCGGGAATGGGAGCATATGACAATTTCTGCGGTTGCACGCACCCATATTCCCCTAACGGGTTTGATTGGCGTTCCCTCTCAGCCGAAATCCCGGTAGTATGGGAAGATGATTCCGATGACAGCGATGACGGTGATGATGACGAGAGTGAAGAGTCAACTGAGGCCCCAGATCCGGAATCAATCTGGAACAATCAGGCCGGAAATGATACCATGGGAGCCAGACACAATGGTTGGTTATCAGCAAGCGATGATGAAGAACCACCGGAAAATGCAAGTCAAATGCAAATAGGGACGGGTCCCCAAGAACTGCACCTCGTAAGATGCACCTGCGGTCAGTGTCCAGATACTTCAGAGGATGAGGGACAACAATGCCCGCGCCCAGATCCTTACACATCCAAAATCCTAGAACACAATGTTCCTTATAAGAACTTAGCCGGTAAATGGAGACGGTTCATTGAAGCACTGGTCGAGAATGGAGGGTTTCAACGACCAGAAGATGAGGAATTCGTGAACGTCATCGGATCTTTTTCTTCTTTTCCGAGAACGGACGGCATAACAACCGTGAGGGTCACAACCGGGCCGCTTGAGCATAGCGAGTGCCTACAATCACTGAAAAGGGTTATTGATCTAAACGTCTCCCCAGTGGCTTTCATACCTATGGATCCACATGACGCCTTCCTAATTGCTCCAGCGCCCGACAGTGGACCCCGGGTGCTCCTTATTTGGACCCAGATCTATCGAGCTGCTACATCAAACTACGAGGGGGAACATTGCCTATCCTTTACTTGTGGCTGCCCTACTTGCAAGGGTGAAAGAAAGAAGATGTATGATGAGATGGAGGCTGATAGCCATAAGACCGAAGAAACTTCGGAAGACGAATATGAAACCGAGGACATGAAGGCCATGAAGTTTCCTGGGTCTGAGCACGTGGATGTCTTAGAATTCAACACCGCCTACCATGCTTTAGGGAAGGGGTTTTCAGGCATCCGATCCAGGCTGATAGTTGAGGATCTGTTAGAGAGAGGGAAACTAACTCCCATCCGCCCCAATGAGAAAATAACCATGGTCGAGATCAAATCCGCCCCAAAACAAAGTAACACTCCTTGTCAGGGTTACCCAAGAAGAGGTCACCTTCCCCGAATGTATGTCGGCTCTCGAGAGAAGTCACGGAAACCGGCATGATACCGGATGCGCCCCAGCACGAGTGCTATAATCATCTCCGGCTACGAGTATTACGTAAAGGAACCAGAATGGCTGCACTATACCGGGGATGAAATCGAAAAGCCGCCGAGCCCTGAGAATAGCAACTCTTGTTGTATGATAACTATGAGCAAGGCAGGCTATGGGAGCGAATCGGAGGATGCCCTAGCTCTTTGGGCCATCCATGGGGCAACAACACAACCCCAGAGACCCGTGACTTGGGAAGCAGTTATAAGGGCCGCCCGGGGAAGGAGCCGATCGGCTCAAGCTCGGCCCCTCACCTTTGCTAGACTCCGTCGGGCCGGTGGCCGATAGCCAAAAAGGCTCCCTGTTGACCTTAGCGGCATTGAAGAAATCTAGTCAAGAAGCAACGGCGATGAGGAAGTCACTGTTGACCCGATCCGGGCAAATCTTCCAAGGGAATCCCAAGACAGATAAGAAGGTAGCAGATCAAGCATCCGGAGAAAACCGTAATCCCGGTGTCAAGACAGCCGAAGCTCCTAACCCTGAGAAAGAGGACCCCGTGCTCACCCAGTTGAAGCAAACACAGGCCAACATCTCTATGGTCCCTGCTCACCTCATCCTATCCCCATAAGCTAAAGCTGGAAGAAAGCCTGGCTCGCACTCTAGTGCCTATCGATGCTACTCCCGATGACGTGGTGCAATTAATTGGGAACATCCACTACGGGAGCATAATCACTTTCACGGACCTTGATCTCCCTCATTTCGGGGCCGATCATAACGAGCCTCTCTTCATCACAGTCCAATTGGATGAACGACGCCTCCCTCGGGTCCTGGTTGACAATGGGTCGGAATGAATATACTTTCGGCAAAGATCATGAGCCTGCTTGACATCAAGTCCACAGCCTTGAAACCTTCCTCCCTCACAGTCAAAGCTTATGACTCGACATCTCGAAGCGAGTCCTTGGAGTTGCTACTTTGGACCTCTGGTTTGGCGAGAAATTGATACTGTGGAATTCCGGGTTATTGACATCCCGATCACTTTTAATGCCTTATTGGGAAGACCTTGGCTGCATCGGGTCAAGGGGGTCGCCTCAAGCCTCCACCGGTGTGTGAAATTCGTCTCGAATGGGGAACGACAACTATTTACGGGGATCTAGTCACTTTGGAGGGCACGGATACGGGTGGTATACCTATTACGGAAATCAAGCATGATGAGGAAGGTCTCATGCTAACGGGCTTCACGGTCGAGCCTCCTAAGGCCCAAGTTTGCAACATAGATCGACAATCACCGGGATAAAATCCCTCAGGTCTTGAAAATGATGAGAAAGATGAGCTATCTACTGGCCTCGGTGCAGGAAGCACCAACAAGGAACTCACAAACTCATCGAGGTAAAAGGACGAGAAAACTTCGCCACGGCACAGGATATGAGGCCACCTCGGTGGACACCGCGAAAGAAAAAGAATTTGCTCTACAAAGGAAAGAAGCTATCACGGGAAGGGTCCCGATCGACAATCTAAATCTCTCCCTTTCGGTCCTAATTTGGTGACTACTTTGTAAAGGGTCCCACACAACCGGGTAACATCCACAGAGCCCACTCCTACGGAAGGGTGGCTGAAGCTACGAGATAACCTCAACAAGTTCGGGGAGCCAAAGCTAACCCGGTCCGTAGAATGTTTACGGACCTACCCAAGATACCGGGGCTACCACTACCATGAAGAGTGAGTACACTTTCAAAGGCGTGCCATGCCTAGTGGAACAATTCGAGAAGCTTACTACCACAATTCCTACGCCCGGGGAAGGTCCGAAGCTTTGAGTTTGAATTGGCGTGCAGCCAAAGCCACAGAAGTCTTTTCAGATGATTGGGATGGTCCGATCATGCAGCAGTTATTCGGGGAAGAGGTTCAGGTGCCAGACCTGATTGATTTCAGCTCAGTCAAAGAGATGGTAGCGATGATCGAGGAAGGAGGACAGAACAGTACCATTCCCGAGTCATGAGGTCACTGACAGCAATGCCGCTAAAGAATTGGGAAACTCTCTCAGGCCCGTCCGCGACCAAAGAAGAAGTGATCACCAAGCCCTGATTGGTCCCCCGTCCCTTTGTGTCAATCTAGTTAGAATCTTCTGAGTCCCTCAATGTCAAAATCAAATCCCTAGAGTCATTCGACGGCCTTACGCCTGAAGACTACGAGTCTGTAGCAAATGCTGTATTTCTTTTCGTTCCTAATGAAATGACGAACTTTTCTGAGTATCTCTTAATTGCCACTTTAACTAATGATAAATTAATTAATAATTTAAAAAAAAACATCCAATAATAATTCATTAGATAAAGAAGCAGACACATTAAATAAACAAAAAAAAACAAAAATCTTTAAGCAGGTTGTTCGGAAAGAGGAAAATCGAGCCCAAGCTGCCGAAGAGATTTTGACAAGTGTGAATTTGGGAACTGCGAAAGAGCCTAAAGAGACGCAGATTGGTAGTTTCTTCGAGGAAACTGGAAAGGATGCCCCACAAAATCCTACAAGGTCCTCAACTCAAGGAAAGTGGCCCTCTTCATCAAAGAAAACATCATATGTAGATACGGGTTGCCGGCCGAAATTATCTCAGATAATAGATCCCACTTTGAAGGGGAATGCGACAGGCTGCTGGCGGAATTCAGAATAACCCGTCACAAGTCATCTCCCTATAGGCCCCAAACCAACGGAGCCGTCGAAGCAGCAAACAAGACTACGAAAACATCATCCGGAAAATGGCTGTCCGGGGCAGAGATTTGCCCGAGAAGCTACACCTGGCACTCTGGGGCTACAGGACATCAGTTAGAACTGCAACAGGGGAAACACCATTTGCTCTTACCTACGGAATGGAAGCCGTACTCCCAATCGAGTTAGAAATCCCCTCACTCCGTGTGCTGTTGGAAAGCCAGGTCAACGAGGTCGAATGGCTCCAAAGTCGCCATGATGAATTGGCTCTACTAGATGAGCGCCGATTGAAAGCAATGGAATATATCCGAGCTTAAAAAGGAAGAATGGCCAGAGCCTTCGACAAAAAAGTAAAGCATCGGGAGATCCGAGAAGGTGATCTCGTTTTGAAAGAGAAGCCCCCAGTCCGTATCAACCCGCTTGGCAAATGGGAACCTGTCTGGGTCGGGCCATATGTTGTCCAGAAAATCTTCTCTGGAGGAGCCATACAACTTGCAGACCTCGACGGAAATCCTTTTGTACACCCAGTAAATGGTGACAAGCAGCGCAGATACTACGCGTAAAACACTGAGTCAAAAAAAAAATTAAAAAAAAAATATATATATATCAAAAAAAAAGAAAAAAAGGAGTGCTAAAAGAGTAATACCCAACTAGGTTGAAAACCCGATAAGGGCGGCCTAGGTAAAAAACAGGGTTGCACAACAAAAAAAAACAAAAAAAACCGGGTCGAACTACGGAGACCTGAGCCCTTTTGTCCGAAGGGAACGTAGGCAGCCGGAAACGGTTCGGTCTAAAACACAAATAAAAGTCATACTTTGACATCAATACACTGATCAGACCATGAAAGCATCTCGAAAAACTCTAAAACAATTCACATATTCATTACAGTTAAAAGCTTTTTGATGAGTCTAAGCCCGGTTCACTCCTACGAATTACAACCTGCTAAAAGAAACTAAGATACATAAATCAAACTAATGTGTCTGCTACGGCAAAAAAGGGATACTCGGAAAACTCGAGGTCACTCTAAGCCGCTCGTACTGGCATCTCCCCTCTTCTTCCCCCTTCGAGTCTTCTTCCTCTGAACAGGAAAAATGTCGGTCTTCCTCCTACCAAGCTCTGGTGTAGGGACAGGATCTATCAAACCAGCCTCTGTCAGGGCCTTAGTAGCCCTAGCGTCATCTCTCATCTCCTGTAGCCTAGCTGGTAGCATAGGAGCCCTCCTCTCCTGCCTCTTGACATAGGCCTCATAGTCGGTAACAGTATCTCCGCTCCGATAGTGAGGGTTGGCCCTCGCCTCGGTCCTCCTCCTCTCCGAAACTGTCAGGTCCTCCGCACCCACAATGGCCTCACGCCGTCTCAAAATAGCCATCTGAGTCTCTCCCAAATGCCTCTCGTACCAATCCAGGTACCAAGTGGTCAGGAACACAGGTCTCGGACGCCTGAGGATAACCCGAGGAGGAAAGACGTCATACATCCATACTCGGGAAAGAAATGGAAACACCGAAGGATCATCCATAGAAGCAGAAGCCACCACCCTGGTGGCTATATCATCAAAGTCCTCCAAAGGAACCTGCTCCAAACCAAACTGTCTCAGAACCAAAGTCGGAATGTAAAAGCTGGACTGAGAAAGCCCTGGAAGCATAACCACGGGAGATCCCTCCTGAAGTACTCTCCGAGTCTCCACCCGCCAATGAGGCACCGACCATCGATATCTTCGGTCGCGACCAGCCATCCATCGCTCCCACGAGCCACGATCATCAAAATCCACAAAACCCCTCTCTGGAAAATGTCCAGGCTTGATCATATCGAAGTTTCCCGAAGAACCCCCGGGCGCTCCATCGGCCACAAAGTCAAAAGAAACGGGCTGCCCGTGCATATACCATCTCCGTGCTTGCCAACTGTCGAGAGCATGAAAAGTCTCTCCCAAGATCAAAGGTACAACATCTCTGCCCAAACGACAGTGAACAACTACATCTAACAAAGCTCGATGGCAGATCCCAAAAGAGTAGACCATGAACAAGGTACTAAACACGCAAAGTGCAAAGGCATCCCAATAGGCATCATCAATCAAGCCTAAGCCCCTAAATCTATCAGGAAGACCAGAAATGTCAAAATGATCGGGGCTACGGATCATACCTTGCGCTTCCTCCGGAGAAAGGTGAAGGAGGTTACACAACCTATCAACAAAAGAAGCCCCTCCGGGCAAAGGAATCCCAATCTCTTCCACCTAGGGACCGCCAAGCAAAGCCCGAAATTCTTCAACGGTCGAAACAACTTCATTGTAAGAAAGGCAAAAGACGTGCCTTCTAGTGTCCCAAAATGAGGAAGAAGCTCTCAAGAGGTCATAGTCCGGAACCAATTCTTTGAGGGACCACAAGCACTTTACCTTATATCTTTCTTCGAAAAATGACCTCCTCTCGTGCATAATCTCCCTACACCACTCCTTGAACTTCTCAAAGAACAACATTTGCTCTTCCTTGGACAATTTGAAAGAATTTTTGGGATTTTCCATGGTTTTTTGCTTCTCTCCCGAAAATTCCAGTGATTTTGAAATGGAGAAGACGAAGTTTCAAGCATTTATGGACCAAACCAGATCCAACCACCGAAATAAATGAACCCTGTCAGAATTCAAGCCCATCCGCGCGGACATGTTTTTCGCCCAGAAAAAAAAATTTTTGCAACAGCCCAAACTGCTGCACCACGGAGAAATATTTTCATCCCAGCTGCTCGAAATCTGTGCAAAACCTGTCCAAACAGTTCATGTACCAAACACTCACACCCTTGCCAAAAAATCGGGGCTCATGTAACAGTGCATTGCATTCATGATAGATAAAATAAAATAAAATCCTAAATTATTACATTCCAAAAAAAAGAGTGTGCATAAAAAAAAAACTGTATCTGCCAAAAAAAAATAGGTACAATCTCAGAAGTCGGTCTCAGAAGATCGTCAGTCAGAGTCCTCGGTGGCCGGCGCTTTCCCCCGATCCCTCTTGCGGCTCGGGCCCACCTCCTCAGTAGCCACGAATATCTCGGGCTCAGAATCATCCTCGTCTCCGGAGGAAGGCTCGTCGGGACCAACCGGCACACCCTGATACGGCAAGCCAAGATCCGCAAAGAAGTCGTATCCAAACGAAAACGCGTCGGATTCCCGGATGTGCGAAGAAGACCCGCCGTGATGCCATACATTCCCCTGTCCATACGGATCCCCGAGAATGACGTGGTCCGAAGGCAACACCACACTGGGATCTATGAGAGGAGAAAGAGGAGTCTCGGGAGAAGGCTCGGAAGGAATAGGGGAAGTCTCCCTCTCGACAGGCGCCTGCTGTGCTCGTCTCCTCCTGCCCTGAGAAGACCCACAAATAACCATATTCTTGATGAACCTCTTAGCCCCGATCACCTGGTTCGTCAGTTTCTCCACCACCTTGGCCGGGAACTGCACAGAAACAAAAGCGTCAGAGATAATTAAGGCGAAAAATGATGACAGGAAAGAAAGGAAAAGACAGAAGCAAAAAAAAAAAAAGAAAAAAAAAAAAAAGAAAAGGAGAGGTCATACCTTCATATCCGGACGAGGCCGGAAAGCTCGTGGAACCCGAGCAGGGACAGGGATCTGTACTCTCAGCCTGACCCCGTCCTGGACATACGAAAAGCTCGATCGAGGGTACCGCACAACCCCCAATCCCTCTCTCTCAAGAACCTGAGGCGTCTTCAGCCTCCACAGGACAAATCGCGAGTAATCCTCGATCGCCACGAACCTAGAGTGGTGCTGGCCACCTCGATACTCCTCCCAGGTCTCCGAGTTCTCACTCGGATGCATCATGTCAGCAGGGGGCTCCACCGGAGCCATCGCAGGTGCACCCACGCCATGTTGGCACGTCACTCTCTCCCCCAGATAATACACGTCACAGGTCAAGCCTCTCAAGATCCTCCGCTCCACGGTCCATCTCTCGGCACCCTTCAGCTGCTCCACATCGAAGCGATCCCAGGGGTAGAATATGATCCCCTCATCTGTCTCAGCCCTCGTCAAAGGCAGGAAATCCGAGTACTTGAGGGTCGTGCGCCCCCTCAAACCTTTCTTCTCCCGGGCATACTTGGACCAAGAAAGCATGGCCGGATACGCCCCGATGTACTCTGTCGGCTGTCGCCACAGCGTGACGTGAAAGAACTCTAGAGTCCATACCTGCGAAAAGAAAAGGTCAAATCAATTAAGTGCGAAAAAGAATACGTGCTTAAGGAAAAGAGGAAAAGCAAAAAAGAAAAGAAGAAAGCTTGTACCTCCAGGGGGAACTCGAAGCACGTCAAAGAGCTGACAGCCTTCTGGCTATATCAATCCAGAGCAAAATATAGCTCTGCCAGCCCTGCCTCTCCCCAAGATATCTCTCCAGCCATCCCCACGTCCTCCAAGGACCTCAGCAAAGCAAAAACAGCCGTCCCCTCAGCATGTCCAAAAAGCGTGCTCGAAAAAGCAAACCATAAAAAGGCCCTAGCAATCTGCTCAGCGCCTATCCTCTCATCCCCAACCATGTAGCTCCCAATACTCTCCATGATTTTCCCGTGGACCACCGCGTACTCCATCCCCATCCCCTTTTTGGGAATAAGGGAAAATCCTAGAAGGGCCTGCAGATCCATATCACTGTACCCGTCTCTCCACTCAATGCTCCGCCCTTTAAAGGACAGGCCCGTAATCGCGGCGTAGTCAGAAGGTGTGACCGTGGCCTCACCCCAGAAAAAATGGAATGTGTGGGTCACGTCCCACCAATGTTGTGCCAAAGCAAAAATCAGTCCCTTACTCTTGGGGAACTTGACCAAACCCCTCAAGCACTCGATGAACTCGTACAATCCAGTCTCAATGACGATCTGTCTAGGACTCATCATCGCTCCTCTGCCCAAAGCCGGAAGCCGGTCCCACAAATAAATCACAGACTCCACCGATCCCTGAGTCTTCATTTTGTTCAGCTGCTCCGTCACGAAATTGTTTCCGCCCTGCGATAAAAAAAAAGGAGAGAAACAAAATGTCAAAAAAATTTATTTAGCATTTGCAAAAAAAAAAAGGAGCATACATATGCATCATAGAGTTTTGCAGAAAATCGGGCAGCATAACAGCATACAACGGACCTAGCCCCCATTTTTCTCGCACCAAAGAAAAGAGTTTTTTCAACAAATACCATTCATTCATACAGAAAGCATGTCAATAATATCGAGTCAACGGAAGTAAAAACTCCGTCCCATTTTTCATAAAATAGCACAAATAAACAGTCTTTCCACAAGTCGTTTATTCAATCAACGGAATCAAAAATCCGTCCCACTTTTCAAAAAAAAAAAATCCTATGCATACATTCATATCATTCATCATCCCATTACAAAAAAAAATCCTACACGAGTGCATACATGCATACATTCATGTCCGTCCCGAATTCGGGCGAATTCCTCACATCTCATATTTCAAAAAAAAAAAAAAAATGGCGAAATGCCCATTCTTTTCAAACACATTGCAACATGCAAATCATCAAAAATCCAATTTTTGAATTTTAAAATGCAATTTTCGAATTTAAAAAAAAAAAATTTTGGCAAAATGCCCATTCTTTTTTCAAACAAAATGCATTACCCACATACTCATTACAACATGCAAAGCATCAAAATCAAAATCCAAGGTCAAGAACATCAATTTTCAAATTTTCAAAAAAAAAAATCAATCAAAAATCAATCACAAAATCAATTTCAAGCAAGAAATCAACAAAATAAGTGAAGAGATTCGAAGTATACCGTTCGGAGACTCGGATCAGTGGCCCAATGTTGCCACGTATCGGGGTAGTGCTCCTCCGCAATCGATTGCGAAAGAGTGTAATGCCTCCTCATTCGAACAAGCTCCAATCGCCTCTCCGCTACCGGGCCACGTCCTCGGCCTTGAATGGCTACTCCCGCGTGTTCCATTGCTCAAAAATCGAAGAAAATCGAAAGATTTCGAAGCTTTTTAGGCCAACAATGGCGGTTTTGGTCCTTCTCTCTCGTCTCTCTCTCGAAGACTGTAACAAACAATGAGGAAGAAGAGAAAAAGGCCTTGGCCTTTTAAAAACCTGTCAGGGATTCAAACCCATCCGCGCGGACAGGAATGAAGGGTCAAAATGACCCTTTTGCCCTTTAAATTTTCAGGACTCTGCAATTTAGTCCTCAACTTAACAGAGGTAACCAAAGTTAACCCAAGTTAACCCCCTTTCAAAGGAACCTTAACGGCAGTCAAACGTAAGTCCGATTTCTCCGAGAAAGATAACGGAATCCCGTTTCTTTCATCAAAATCATCAACGGCAGTCAAACGTAAGTCCGATTTCTCCGAGAAAGATAACGGAATCCCGTTTCTTTCATCAAAATCATCAACGGCAGTCAAACGTAAGTCCGATTTCTCCGAGAAAGATAACGGAATCCCGTTTCTTTCATCAAAATCATCAACGGCAGTCAAACGTAAGTCCGATTTCTCCGAGAAAGATAACGGAATCCCGTTTCTTTCATCAAAATCATCAACGGCGATCAAACGTAAGTCCGATTTCTTGAGAAAGATAACGGAATCCCGTTTCTTTCATCAAAATCATCAACGGCGAGTCAAACGTAAGTCCGATTTCTCGAGAAAGATAACGGAATCCCGTTTCTTTCATCAAAATCATCAACGGCGGTCAAACGTAAGTCCGATTTCCCAGAGAAAGAGAACGGAATCCCGGTTCTGTCATAAAAATCAGAAACGGCAGTCAAACGTAAATCCGATTTCTCCGAGAAAGATAACGGAATCCCGTTTCTTTCATCAAAATCATCAACGGCAATCAAACGTAAGTCCGATTTCCCGAGAAAGATAACGGAATCCCGTTTCTTTCATCAAAATCATCAACGGCGAGTAAACGTAAGTCCGATTTCCCCGAGAAAGATAACTAATCCCATTTCTTTCATCAAAATCATCAACGGCCGTAAACGTAAGCCCGTCTTCCCCAAAGAAGGCTAACAAAATCCCCGCGAAGTTAACGAAATCCCATCATTATCATCCGTAGTAAAACGTAAGCCCATTTTCACCAACGAAAGCCAACGAAATCCGGCGGCTTTCGAACTACGATGGCTTGATTCCCTCTAGGATACGTAGGTAGCCTATCATTAGGTCCAACCACCTAAAACGGTCACCCTCTCCTTCGGCAGACGAAGTCACCGAAGGACCCCATCCATCCCAAACCATTAAGGAAAACATTTCAAATCAAGGTCCGAGGCACCTAAAAAGCCATCATCATCAAGGTCCGAGGCACCTAAAAGCCATCATCATCAAGGGTTCGAGCACCTAAAAGCCATCATCATCAGGTTCCGAGGCACCTAAAACGCCATCATCATCAGGTCAGAGGCACCTAAAATGCCATCATCTTCAAGGTTTGAGGCACCTAAAACGCCATCATCAAGGCCCGAGGCACCTAAAACGCCATCATCTTCAAGGTTCGAGGCACCTAAAATGCCATCATCAAGGTCCGAGGCACCTAAAACGCCCTCATCACCAGGTTGACGCCTCAAAATAGTCATTCCAGGGTCAAAGACCCGAACTACGGCGGCTTGATTCCTCTTAAGGATACGTAGGTAGCCTATCATTAGGTTCAGCCATCGACCGAAAATGGTCATCTCTTATCCCCAGAGAGCGGACATACAATTTCGCAGAAAATGGTCATCCCTATCCCCAGCAGAGCGGATATACAACATCAGACCGAAAATGGTCATTCCTATCCCCAGCAGAGCGGATATACAACTTCAGCCACCAGACCAAAATGGTCATCTCTTATCCCCAGCAGAGTTTCTCTCAAGCAAACGACTGCAGAACTCGCTCACCAGGTTGACATCCTAAAACAGTCATTCCAGGGTCAAAGACCCGAACTACGACTGGCTTGATTCCTCTTAAGGAGACGTAGGTAGCCTATCGCTAGGTCCAGCCACTCGATCACTTGATCATCCTGTCAAATATGAAGCTTTACTCTTATCGACGACCCCGCTTCCTTCGAAAGCACCGTCGCCGAGGGGCTACTGTAAGTGCTCCAATTTGAGTTGTTAGTATTTTCGTTAGAAAATTAATGAAAGTTTTAACATTTCTAACAATTCCTAACATTTCTAACCAAACAAGGGTAGATTAGGGATTGCCATTTTAAGATAAACCAAGGAAAAGAATCAAAAAAGCAAAAGAAAGGTCAAAAAACCAAAAATAGAAGCTGCTGGAACAAAAACTGGCTGCCTAATTTGAATTTTTAAAAAAAATATTCTTCCTGTCCAAAGCCTGGAGCTGCATTTAATGAACAGTGCACGCTGACAAACCCATCCGCGCGGACATATATGTAAATTCCAGTTGCCTATAAATTGAGGCCTTCAGTCACAGAAATAAGGAGGAACAACACATTTTACAACTGCACCTTGGCGAAAAATAGGGAGAAAACAGTGGGAATTCACTTGAATTGCCACCATTTTCTCTTCAATCTTTCCCAAATCCCACTCACTCAAAATACTTTCAAATCATTCTCATACATACACTAACCCAAGCTCAAATCACCCCTTAGGAGGAGGATTAGAGAGAAAACATAGAGGACTTCATTGTTATCTACTTGTTTTCTCTTTGACCAACTCTAATCACAAGCCCTAAACACATTCAAACCCTAAACACTTTCAAACCCTAAACACATTCAAGCCTTGAATCCATTCAAACACAAAACACAAAGAAGATAGGTATAACCTCCTTCTCCTCACCTTAAAATTCTCTCATCCATGCATGCATTTTCAAACTCCAAAATGTAGTTTGTTCATCTTTTTGTCTAGATCCAAGAGGATCACCATGGAAGTTCATCTCCATGGATGATCCTCTACAAGGATCAACATTACTTTTCAAAGTGTTCTTACTTACTTGCAAACAAGTTTTCAAAACCCTAAAAACCATTTTCACACATCAAATCTTCATTTTCAAGGATAAAATTTCCCTTCCCAAGCAAATGAAATGCTTAAGTCCTAATGTACCCTAAGGATGGCTCTATATAGTAGATCACCACTAAAATGTCTAGTAACTACTAATCAAAGCCTAAGGAAATGGGGACAAGCATGGATGCCAAACCCCTTTTAAAATCATGTTTTTCTTCATGAGGAAGTTGCTGTCCAGTAGCCTTTCTCTAAGACCTCTGTCCATGGTCTAATTTTTTGGACATACAGAAACTTGGAATTTGGTATTGACTACAAAACACTTTTTGTAGCCAACATCCAGAGCTTTCCAGAAATATTTTTACTTTATTTTTTGCGTGAGTAAAACTCCCTTTTATAAATTTTCTTTTAAAGGTCAGTTCCTCAGTCTCTGGAAGTCCAGATTTCATATCTGAGATTTCCAGAAGGTTTTGGTCCACCAAATCAACTCCAAATGGGAAAGTTCTTTTACATAAATCTTATTTAAGGTGTTTTGAACAACTTTCATTCTCGGACTTTCCCCCGATTCTGAGATTTTTAAGCCCTTAAACCCATTTTAAAACAAAGTGTCCACTGCCTTTTTCATTCTGGCAGAATTGGTTTTCAACTCCAAAAAATCTTTTGAGTCCCAAAACTAAGCCCAAAAATCACACCAAAAATCATGGGATTTGTTCAAAGTCTAATAAAGAGTTCCCAATTTTTACTTTTCAATTTCAACTTATTTTGGCCAAAACACACACACACACACACACACAAATGGTTTTTGATGCTTGGAAGACTCGTTTTACGAGGCATTCCGGGTGAACACTAACGTTCTTCCCGGCGTGTAACGTGACCTCCGAACCCAATCTCTAATCTCGGGCATTTTTCAAAGTTTTGGCCCTTAAAACAAAAATGGCGTGGCGACTCCGTTTGATTTCAAAGAAAAATCGGGTACATCACAGTAAGCTGAAACATTACATGCAAGCCCACTCTGTGAGCTTGGTCTCGAAAATGGACCCCATTAAGTACATCTTCGACAAGTCTTCCCTTTCGACGCGTCTAGCAAAGTGGTCGTTCTTCTTAGCTGAGTATGACATCAACTATGTGACGAGAAAGGCAATCAAGGGTCAAGCGCTGTTAGACCATCTGGCAAACTTCCCTAGTAATGAGGACCGCGGGCCTGAACCCCAATTCCCAGATGAAGGGATCTTCGTAGTTGAGCCTGAGAACTGGTGGCAGCTTTTCTTTGACGGAGCTGCTAACAAAAGAGGAAATGGCGTAGGAATGCTACCGGTTGACCCAAAAGATGAGCACACGCCAATAGCTATCAAGTTGAACTTTCCTGCCACGAACAATGTTGCCGAGTATGAAGCTTGTATTGCTGGTCTAGAGGCTGCCTTAGAAAGGAACGTCAAGGAGCTCGAGGTTTATGGAGACTCAGCCCTGATCATTAACCAGGTCTCCAACAAGTGGAAGACTGTGGATCCTAACCTTCAGAGGTATCATGCCTACATGGAAGAGTTGATTGAGCAGTTTAGAGAAGTAACTTTCCATTACCTGCCAAGGGATAAGAACAGATTCGCAGATGCCTTAGCTACTCTAGCCTCATTGGTAGAGATCCCCGGGGGAAAGGCAGTAAAACCATTCAGAGTGGGTAGAAGAGAAGCCCCGGCTTTCTGTTGTGAAATAGACTTGGGAACCGAGCCTGTCAAAGAACCCTGGTACAGTCAGATTTACCAGTTCCTCAACGATGGGGAATCAGCTTTTAAAGATGAAGAAGGTAGACCAAGGGAAGGCTTCAAGGCCAAGAGCTTGCAAGCCCTGAAATGGTTGGCCTCCCATTATGTCATCCTAGGGAGTGACCTGTACAAGAAACGGTACCAAGGACCACTCCTCCTGTGTGTCACCCAAGAAAGGGCCAGAGAGTTAATGACCGAAGTCCACAATGGTCCTTGCAGTCCTCATATGAATGCCAGAGCATTGATGCAAGTGATCCTCAGAATGGGTTACTACTGGATTTCCATGGAAACAGACTGTGTCCAGCATGTCCGAGCGTGCGACAAATGCCAACGGTTTGCCAACCTCAACCATCTTCCGCCTCATGACTTGTACTGCATGATGACTCCTTGGTCGTTTGCAACTTGGAATATTGACGTGATAGGGAAAATAGCCCCGGCAGGAAGCAATGGGCATGAATTTGTGCTAGTGACATTCGACTACTTCACAAAGTGGGTAGAGGCCAAGTCCTACAAGGTCCTCACTTCCAAGAAGGTGGCCCAGTTTGGCAAAGAAAACATTATATGCAGATATGGGGTGCCCAATGAGGTCATTTCAGATAATGGGTCGCACTTTGAAGAGGACTGTGATAGATTACTGTCAGAATTCAGAGTCACCCGCCACAAATCGTCCCCATACAGACCTCAGACCAATGGAGCTGTAGAAGCTGCCAATAAGACGCTTGAGCGGATTATCCGGAAAATAGCCACCCGTGGTCGTGACTGGCCTGAAAAGCTGCACCTGGCACTTTGGGGCTACAGAACGTCTGTCAGAACAGTCACGGGAGAAACTCCCTTTGCCATAACTTACGGGATGGAAGCAGTGTTGCCAGTGGAGTTGGAAATCCCGTCACTAAGGGTCCTCCTGAAAAACAGTGTCAATGAAGTAGAGTGGTTGCGCAGCCGGCACAATGAATTGGCCCTGCTCGATGAAAGAAGGCTAAAAGTCATGGAGCACACCAGAGCCTACAAGAGGCGAATGGTCAGAGCATTCGACAAAAAAAGTCAAGGCCAGGGACATCAAAGAGGGTGATCTAGTGCTAAAAGTGAAGCCCCCCACCAGAGACAACTCCCTGGGAAAGTGGGAATCCGTTTGGATCGGCCCGTATGTGATGCAGATCGGGAGGAGCAATGAAGCTTGCGGACCTGGACGGCAATCCTTTTGTCCACCCAGTCAACGGTGATAAGCTCCGCAGGTACTATGTCTAAAAAAATACATATAAAAAAAAGAGGAAAAAAAAATTAGTGCAAAAAGAGTAATCCCCAGCTAGGCTGAAAACCCAAAAAGGGCGATCTAGGCAAAAAACAGGGTTGCACATTAAAAAAAAAAATAGTGCAAAAAGAGTAATGCCCAGCTAGGCTGAAAACCCAAAAAGGGCGGTCTAGGCAAAAAAACAGGGTTGCACATAAAAAAAAAACAAAAATCCCGATAGTTCGCCAGAATGAACTACGAAAACCTGAGCCCCTTAGTCTTTCTTGTAAAAGGGGAACGTAGGCAGCCAGCAATGGTTCGGTCTAAACAATAAATAAGACATCTAAGTTTTCATGAAATGTGTCTTATAATTTCTAAGATAAATATCTCTTGTTAATTACAAGTTAAAAACTTCTTGATGAGTTCAAGCACGGTCTACTCTTGACTCTGCTAACCTGCTACAAAGATCTAAAATACACAAAAAGACCTAATAATCTATTGTGTTTGCAAATGGCAATAAGGGAATCCTAGGAAAAGATCTATCAGTTGTCATTCACTGAATCCTCCTTGTTCTTTTTCCCTTTACCTCGACCTCGTCGAGTGTTCTTCCTTTTCTTCTCTATGATGTCGGTCTCCCTCATCCCAATCTCAGGTATCCTCACTGGAGCCTTCACCAAAATTGTGTCAATAAGCGCCTTCTCAACCCGGGCACGAGCTCGTATTTCCTCCCTCTGAGCCTCGATCAAGGGAGCGACTTCTGATAACCTCTCATATCGAGCCTCCATATCCCTGATAAGGTCACCTAACAGGTTATGGCGACTAGCCTTAGCCTCAGCTTCCCTCAGAGTCCTGCTCGAGTCACAGTCAGTCCCCAATAAAGCCTGACGTCTCTCTCCCAAAATGACCTGAGTTGCTCCCATCTCCCTCTCGTACCAATCCAAGTAGGCCGTGGTCAAGATGGTACTCTTCCTGCTCTTGAGGATAGCCCTGGGTGGAAAACAGCATAAGTCCACGCCCTCGAGAAAAATGAGAAGATGGCTGGATCCCTCATGTCAAAAGGCACTACCTCCATGGTACGGATGTCCTCCCAGTCATCCAAAGTCTCCTGCAATGTCCCGAACTGCCTGGATACTAAGCAGGGTATGTAGAAGATTGACCAAGAAAGCCCTGGAACCCTCACTATGTAGGACTCCTGAAACGTCCTCCGAGTCGGCAGCCTCCAGTGAGGCACCCACCAGTGAATGTCCGAGGTGGACAACCTAGCCATCGTCAGCTCCCAGCTACCCTGGTCCTGCTGCCAAGGTGCACCCCTCTGAGAAATCACCCAAGGGCACTGAGTAGGTGAATCCCCTTGCAAAGCCCCAAGCCTCTCCTGCAACCACAAAGTCAGCACCGCTGGGCTCCCAGACCTCATAAAATGGTCTCCTCTAGCCATCCTGTCAATACCATGCAGGGTCTCACCCAAAACCAGTGGGACAATGTCCTTCCCAGCCCTGCAATCCCTGACCATGTCCAAAAGGCCGCCATGGCAGACTCCTACGGACTCAGCAGTGAACAGAGACGAGAACACGCAGAGGGTAAAAGCATCCATAGCCACCATGGTCGTAGCCGTCTCCGAAGACCCAAACCTGCTTGGGATATCAGAAAGGTCGATCCTGTCAGGGGCTACCATCATCCCCTCGGCCTCTTCCAGAGAAATTTGCAAAAAAGATTCCAGCTTTACAGTCACCGGCACGTCTCCGGTCAGAGGAATCGATATGGCCTCAATTTCTGGACCCCCAATCAATGCCTGGAAGTCTTCGTAGGTTGGGACGAGTTCATTGTAAGAAAAGCAGTAAACGTGTCTCCGGACGTCCCAAAACCTCGTTGCGGCTCTCAAAAGGTCCCAATCGGGTGGGAGATCCTTCAAATGCCACAAATATTTGATCTTGAAAGTGGTATCGAACAGCCCCTTGTTGGATTGGAAGTTGTGCCTCATCCAAGATTGAAGATCGGACAGAAAACGGTCTCTCTTCCCCTTTTGCAATCTGACGGGTTTCTCCATTGGCAGTGATCAAAGTTGATGTCTTTTGGTCAAAAATGTGCTTTGATTTTATTTTAAAAAAACCAATTCAGATAGAACTTCCGGCCGCACGGCTTCATTTGCCTCAAGACATGGCCGGACGGCGTCTTTTGCTTGCTGCAGAAAAAAATCTATAGCAGCTCTTGCTGCTGCCCAAGTGGAATTCTCACCCCACTTTCTCAATGAAACCTGCATAAAAACATATCCAAATACCATTCATGCAATCATATATCATCACAAATCATTTTGGCCCAGTTTTCGCCCCATTTCCAAGCAAAAAAGCTGCCCCGAGGCTCAAGTAATATGCAAACTCATAAAGCATGAATAGAAAAGCAAATAAAATACCAATACATTGTTTTCGCCTCCTTGGCGCCCGAATAAAACGAAAAACAAATAAAATGTGCATAAAAAGTGTTCATTTTTTGTTTCCTTCCTCCTAGATCAATCCTAAGGAATCCTAAGCCTCCGACTCCTCGTCATCGCTGCTCAGCTCATAGAAGCTAGGATCCTTCATCAAGTCTTCACAATCACTCACATCAGAAAGGTTCACATTCACATGCTCGTACTCCGCCAGCTGCTCCAAGATTCTAGTATTGGGTCCCTTTCCCCGAGGCATGGCACTGGTAGAGGAGGTCGGGTATCCTGAGGCCGACGAGGTAGAGGATGTGCTCCCAACGTGCCTCCTTTTGCGCACGGGCTCCTGCACATTCGCCCCTGCCCTGGAAGCATAAGCCAACTTCCTCAAAAGGGACCGGCACACATCCTTCCAGCCCCTGTTCTGCCATACCAAACCATCGTAGGAACGAGCGGGAATCTGAGAGAAAGGAGAAGAAAAACTCAGAAAATCTCAGAAAAAGTCAAAATCGCAGAAAGCAAAGAAATCCAAAAAGGAATAGACCCCAGAGATACTTACAGTGCTGTCAGGCGGCGGAGTATACCGGGGCTCCCTTGTGTCAGGAACAGGTATCATGAGCCTCCTCCGTACCCCGTTCACCACATAGGAGAGATGAGCAGGAGGCATAGGCGGGTCAGTCGGCTCAGCTTCCCCGTACCCCTAAATAACAGCCAGCTTCACTAGCTTCTGTGGCATCCTCAACCGCTGCTCCATGAAGGTGGCATACGGGGTAGCCAAGTCAAAATACTCCTCTACCGCCACACCGGCCTGATAACTCGCTATCTCATCCTCTGACCAGTTCCTGGGCTGCAACATACGAGGTGGAGGATCGTGAGGAGTGATGGCGTCCAAAGGAGGGACATGGCCATGCTGCCTGGAAAAGCGATCCCCCAAGTAAATGACATCACAAGTCATCCCTTGTCAACCACCTCCTCTGCCTAGTCGCCTCCAAGGCATCCCCTAGCAGAACCTCTGGGTACCTCCCCCAAGGGTAGAAATCAACCCCATCATGACTATCCCTGTTAATAACCGGTCTCACCATCTTGTAGTCAAAAGTGATCTGGGTCTTCCCGGTGAACTTGTCTCTAGCCTCTCCCCTCCAACGAATCATGGCCGGGAAGATCTCCGGATCACTCTGCTGGTTCCAAGGAAAGAACCCGATCACCTCGCAAAACCAGACCTGCATGTTCAAGACAAAAGGGTCATCTCTCTCAAAAGAATCTCAAGACAGAAAAGTAAAAGGGAGAAAAGAAAGTGAGAATACCTCAAGAGCAAAAGAAAAGCAGTCCATCGAAGCAGCCTTATTCTGGCTGTACATATCCAGAGAGAAATAAAGCTCCGCCAATCCGGCCTCACCCCAAGAGACTGCTCCAACCTCATCCAGATTCTCCAAAGAGTCAAGCAAGCAAAGCATAGCCAGTGTCCCAGAGTTCGCAAATATGGTGACTGACATCATCAACCACAAAAAAGCTCTCGCGAGCTGGTGGGCAGTCACCTCATTGGCGGCAAATCCCTGCATGCACTCCAGGACCGCCACCTCCACATTCCTCGTCTCCATCCTGAGCCCCTTAAGACGGAGGTCAAACCCAACCAAAGCTCTAAACTCTTCCGTAGTAATGTGATCCCTCCAGGTCACAGGCCTCCCAGTAAACTGCAAACCCGTGATAGCAGTGAAGTCGGTCGGAGTCACCGTGATCTCCCCCCAGCTGAGATGAAAGTTGTGGGTGGTGTCCCACCAGAACTCTGAGAGGGCCTGGACTAGCCCTTTACTCATAGAGGTCACATGGATACATCTACCAATAGCATCAATGAATAAATCAAGGCCAGTAGCCATAACCAGCTGCTTGGGGTTCACCCCATCCTTCTCGAAGTTGGGCATCCTGTCCCATAACTTCACAGCAACCTCAGAAGGTCCCCTCGACTTGCTCTCCTGTAGGAAAACGCAACAAAAATGTGTCAGCCCTTCATTTCATCTCAAAAGCACGCATATATTCAAAATGTGCACATATTTTTCACAGAAAAGCATTCATAAGAGATTTCTAGCATCCTTTGCCTAGAAAACGTGTCTTTCATCATTTGAAGCATGTCATGTCGAGCACATTGCTCTCTCAAGAACAAAATTCTAATTTTCACAAAATTCTTTGCACATAAGCATTAATTTTTTCAAAATGGCATCGCATGAATCCTTTCATCGTCCAAAATCCTGTTTTCTCATCTATGATCAGGAATTGACCTAGTTCTAGCACATGCAAGGACTCCGTCACATTTTAGACATTATTTTTCTTACTTTATTTTCAAAAATGGGTCATTCTCATTATTTTTCAAATAAATTGCACATGCATGTTCATTTATGTCCATAGCCTCATAGGTTAATCATCAAGCTCCTAAAGTCATCAACAAAAACCATAGGAAAATTCGAAAAATTCCTAAAAATCGGGTCAAGCCCTAAATCAATCAAAATTCCAACCAAAATTGATAAAATCAAGCAAATCAAGAATGCTTACCCCAATAGATTGAGGTTTTTTCGATTTGTGCTCTCTCCTACCGGGATAAAGCTCAGACGGAGGCGTGTTGAAGTCGTACTTCCGCTCCGTTCGAACGAGCTCCCTCCTCCTCCTCCTAGCGGCTTCTGATATGTTTCTTCGTGTTTGCCTAGGCACTATGTTCCCTTCCGGATCCATCTTGGGTGGTAGAAGCAAGAGAATTGAAGAAATTTGAAAAAATTCTCTCTCTACTCTCTCCCTCTTCCTCGGCGGCAATGGTGCCCAATGCCCATTTCAAGTCTGTTTAAATAATCTAGTAAAAATAAACTCAAATTCGTACGGCTTCTTTTTCCTCCACCTCATGTCGGGCGACCTCATTCGCTCTGAGCTGAATTTACACTTTTGCCCCTGGACTTTCCACTTGGGCATACAATTCCCGTTATTTCTTAACCAGAATAACGTTGTTTCCAAAGGATATCCGTTATCTCCAAGAAGAATAAGCTTTTCTCCCGAGTCGCCTCCGTTACTTCCGTTATAACGGAATAAACGCTAGGTGACATCCTCCGAATTGTCAGAACCCTAAACTTAAGCTACCTCTATCTCATAGATAGTGAAGTACACTCAAGTTTTTAAAACTTTAGCTACCTCTATCCCATAGATAGTGAAGTACGCTCAAGTTCTCTAAACTTTAGCTACCTCTATCCCATAGATAGTGAAGTACGCTCAAGTTCTCCAAACTTTAGCTACCTCTATCCCATAGATAGTAAAGTACGCTCGAGTTCTCCAAACTTAAGCTACCTCTATCCCATAGATAGTGAAGTACGCTCAAGTTCTCCAAACTTAAGCTACCTCTATCCCATAGATAGTGAAGTACGCTCAAGTTCTTCAAACTTTAGCTACCTCTATCTCATAGATAGTGAAGTACGCTCAAGTTCTCCAAACTTAAGCTACCTCTATCCCATATATAGTGAAGTACGCTCAAGTTCTTCAAACTTAAGCTACCTCTATCCCATAGATAGTGAAGTACGCTCAAGTTCTCCAACTTTAGCTACCTCTATCTCCTCGATAGCGACGTAAGCTTTAGTTCCTTCAGGTGACAACCTCCATTAATTGTCAATCAGGTGACAACCTCCATTAATTGTCAATCATGTGACAACCTCCAATTAATTGTCAAATCAGGTGACTCCTCCATTAATTGTCAAAACCTCAAGGATCCTAGACATGTTCCTAACTATCTAGTGAGACTTGAACTACGACCAAGGCTTGATTCCTCCGGAATATGTAGGTAGCCTTTCATAAAGGTCCAGCCATCTGACCACATTGGTCACCCTCTTCATTCATCACTCCTCAATGGTGAAGTAGCCCCTCATAGAGGTCTAGATATTCGACCACATCGGTCACTTCCTTCATTTAGCATATCCCCAGTAGGATTAGTCATTTGACTTCCTAGGTCACTTTTCTTCCATCTTCCTAGCAAGGGACCAGTTTCTCTTCGCCATTCCCCAGTGGATCCCGAACTACGACCTGGCTTGATTCCTCCGGGATACGTAGGTAGCCTACTTTAGGTTCAGTCAATTCGTCACATATGACACCCCTTTCCCCAGCAGATTTTTGAACTACTATCTGGCTTGATTCCTATCCAGGATACGTAGGTAGCCTTCCAAAGGTTCAGCCACTCGACCTCCTTGGTTACCCAATCCGTCTCGGCAGTTCGCCAGATTGGATCCTTTTTCATCGAAAACCCCACTCGCCCTGCAAGTGACGTTGCCGAGGGGCTTCTGTAAGTACCCAAATCTGGCTCATGCCTTCCGGTTAAGTTTCTCGGCAATTCCCCGGACTTTCCTAAAGTTCAGGGGCAATTTGGGAACTTTTCCAAACCTTCCGAGGGGTGAAGGACTTGCTAGGAATTAAAATTCCACGTAGTCCCTTGCTGGAAAACACCTTCTAGAATGCCACCTTGCGTGGTTCTAGAAATAAGCTGAGTCACTAATGGATAAGACCGCACGGCTTCAATAGCTTGGGGTTACAGCCGCACGGCTTCATTAGTCATCACCAGAGTGCCTATAAATAGAGGTCTCCTCTACCAATTTTTCAATACAGTTTTTGGCACTGTTACTCTGCCAAAATAACTCCAGGAATTTCCAGAGAGCTGAGAGCAACCAAAATCACCTCCTCCCTCTTCAAAATCCTTCAAAAGTTGGTCCTTCCTTAGGCAAACTTTAAGGAGATAGAGGAACACCACCATTGGTAACCTCTCATCCCCTTCTCTTTAAAATATACTTGTCATACTTGCTATATTGATCTTTGTTGCTTATATTGCCATATACTTGCTTGATACTTGATCTATTGTTATAAAAATCACATCTTTAGCTATGTAGATCATAATACCCCCATTCCCCTATCACATGGGATCCATGGAAGATCCATCCCAAGGATGAACAATAAGACCTCAAATGGTTTGTTCTAGGGTGGATCTCTCACAGGGTGATGTGAAAATAGCATCCTTTGCATATAAAAATGTCATCTTTGCATATAAAAATGTCATCTTTTTCCATTAAAATGTCATCTTTATTTATGAATGTTATTTCCCCTTCCCATAGACCTTGCTTCCAAGAATTGTCCACCTAAAATTTTCATAAAGGACATAGGAAAGCCATAAAGGTCCTTCCTTTTTATTCCTAGTCTTAGCTTGCATCATGTTCATTACATATATTAGCATAAAAATGTCATCTTTAGCTTAAAATGCATTCCCCATGTCCCTCATGGTTGGATCAACTCTCCAAGGATTGCCTAGTGACCTTCATAAGGCACAAAAAGGCATAGGATGAGTATAAAGATCCAATCTTTATACCCCTCCCTTAGTCCTCGTTGGTACTTGGAGCATCTCATGGAGTGTAATGGTGTAAAGGTCCTATCTTTACATCATTTCCTCCACATAAAGATGCCATAGACGGATTCTCCTTTAGAAAAGGATGCACTTGAGCCCCTACATCTCCGATCATCACTTGAGACGAGCATAAATGTCCCGACTAAGCTCAAATCGTCTCAAGATGTAGGATTGATGGGCAAAGGTCATTCCTTTCTAAAGAGTCTTATCATTGGACTATAAAAAAGGTATCCGATATTGATCACATATGACTCAAGGTCTCATAATGATGATCATAAGTCCAAGATGAGAACGGGATCAAAATCCCGAACATATCAAAAATCCAAGGAATCCCGAGCGATAACCAATTCATGGTTTATACGTCCGGAAGACTACTTGGCACATTCCCTCCCTTATAAAAACACATCCCACACACGAAAACACAAAGGCAAGCATAAAAATCGGATCTTGGAAGACTTGCTTCGGCGAGGCTCCTTGGGTGAACGACGATCCGTTCTTTCCAAGGGGTAACTTAACCTCCGGACCCAAATCCTTTTTTTCAAAGTTTTGAGGAAATCAAAATGGCGTGGCGACTCCATTTTTTCAATTTAAACCGAATGTTTCCAAACCGATGTGAGGCGGTGATCCCCTTACACGAGAAAGCGGTTCCAAAAATAAAAATAAAAAAATAGGAAAGCCGCGATCTGGGCACCACATTCACACTATGCACTACCACTAAAGTTCACCTTTTGTGGTACACCTGTTGATGTGCACTCAGATGTGTGCCAGGATGTGTACACATCCTGTCATACATCTGAAATTGGTTCACACATGTGAATGTGTGCCCAAAATTTTTGTTTATTGGAATTCACGCGAGTTTGAAGACATCCGAGTTATTTGAAAAACGGAGTCGCCACGCCATTTTGATTACCTCAAAACTTTGAAAAAAAGGTTTTATGGGTTCGAAGGTTAAGTTACCCCTTGGGAAGAACGTTTGGCGTTCACCCAAAGTGCCTTGCCGGAGCAAGTCTCCCGAGATTTCATTAATCGTGATTGCTTGT